>JAQGBZ010000378.1:0-58533 GCA_034687125.1 Neelides folsomi
TCAATTGATTCAAATTCCCTTAGTGTAATGTTTGATACAATTCCTCCCATTGACTGAGCAATTTCGAACGTATCGTCATGGATCTCAACAATTTCCATTAAACCATTTTGAGACTTTGTGGATTTGGCATGATGAAAGCAATTGTAAATTGTTTCAACCTTAACTTTGTTCCAACTCTTTGCCACCATAAAAGAAACATCCTTCATGTCAAGAGTAAATGACTTTTTGTTGTCAATTGATTCAATCAACTTTCTCACAAGTTCTATTTTATAAAAATGCTTTAAGTTTTTAATGATGCCTAGGTCCATAGGTTGTAAAACGCTCTTCACGTTTGGAGGAAGAAAGATCATTTTAATATTGGTTAATGCAATATTTTGAGGATGTGATGGACAATTGTCAAGTATCAGTAATATCTTTTTGTTTTTCTTTCTTATTTCATTGTCCCAATCTTTGACCCATTTGATGAATATTTCAGAAGTCATCCAAGAACTTTGATTTGATTTGTAAATAATGAGTAAATTTTCCATTTTTCTGGAAACTGGTTATTTCGTAACTTTTTGGTTTTCTATATAGTTTATTAAGTTATGCATATTAATTTTCATTTTATATAAATTATTCAATGTAAATTAAATACCTACATTTTATTTACTTTTATAAAATTTACATTATAAAGTCAATTACCTCAGAAGATGATGCAATTTGATTCTCCAATTCATTTCGATTTTTTAAAATATTAGTTAATGTGGTATTAACTATGTTATATTTTGCACAAATTACTTTCATTTTTATTTTATTATCGAGCTGTTCAAGTCAATTTATCTTTTAAACTTAACTGAGTTCGTTTCTGTTTTAATTTAAATATTTTTAATCAAATTGCCGAGCAAAGAAAATGCTATTCATAAGAATCTGTTAAACATAGTGCTTTGTAACTAATTCATGCGCTTTCGTGTGAATTTGCCCATTACACCAGATCTTTTAAGCGTGAGGGTATTTTAAAATATCCACTACATCCGATATATCCATTACAATCGAAGTCCATTACTTACGATGCTCTTATCATTATAAGGCCTATCTCTGGGCCGGGGGTGTTGATTTTGATCCACTATAATCGATAATCCATTACATCCGGTTCCATTGTAAAAGGACATAATAAAGTATTCACTGTACATAATAAAGTAAAAAATATCATGTATCATAGTATCATACAATGAAAATAAACACTTCATGTAAAATGTCATAAAAATGCTGTTTTCAGTGATAATAATTTGAATATATTTTTAGGCTCTTATTTTGATGGTGAAGGATCAAGAAGGTTAGCCAGTTGGGGATTTCAATAATCCGCTCCAATGCGACAAATCATGTCGAGTTTATGGAGACAATGAAACGGTTTACATGGCGGATAAAACCAATCATTCATTGTTCTTACACGCCTTATTGGTCTGCAAAGGTTAATATTTAATATGATCAGTGCGATCAATTCAATTCAAATGCAGTGGATCAAATTATTGCCCAGATTACGAATTTGTTCATAATATTCCACCAATTTCCTCCTATTATGTTAGTCCAAATTTTGATTGGACTGGGTATGGTTGGAAGGAATATTATGGGACCCATTTGGTTGATGGAAAGAAAATTTGTCGAGAACGTCAAATTCTCGGAGGGAATCCTCCTTATCATGGTCTTGGGAAAGATGCCCTCGATGGAGTTTCAAGAATTAAAGATTGGGATAGATTTTATGAAGATCGAAATGAAAATGCTCATTGTCCGTGTCCAATGCTTCCTTCAATGGAGCCAGCTGAAAAACAGACGCCTTCACCTGATAGTAAAAAAAACATTTATCATCAGTAAAAGAATCATTTTCTACGTTCTTCAAGCTGCAATGGAAATTCTAAAAAGAGCATCGGACAAAGTTTTAAAAATGAATCCAAAACGTTCTTATTGGCCTCCTCCTGTAAAAAGAAGAATTACTGATGATGCCGCTGTAAGTGTTTTATTTAACAAAAATAGCTTTAACAGAGATTTTATTTGATAATGAAAATTTTGTTGTTTTATGCAATTATTATTGATGCTAATTTTTATTAATCTGTTTTTCTTTTTAGTTTCGTGATCTAAGAATGGGGATTCTTATTGTGTACATGCTCTGTTTGGTCGTTTTTTTCACTGTAATCAATTTCTTCATGTGGGAAAAGTAATGCGTGGAAAGCTGTTTTGGAAATGATGATGACTTTGACAGGCTCAGCTACTACGACGGAGAAGATCAATATTATGTGGATAACTAATTGGCTTTTTTAAAAACTAAAACTTTATTGTTTAACTATTTTAATTCAATTGCTGTTTTTTTTGTTAAATTCTCATTTAAAATAATAGTTTTGATGCGTAAAATTTTAGTTTTAATGATAAACATGCCCAAATTTAAATATTAATAGTAAATGTTTAAATGTGTATATTTCATTGTGGAAATGATTTCGTTTGGATTATCATGAATATTATGATTTCATCCTTTGCATAATTTGTTTAATGCTTGAAGTTTGTTAATTCATATAAGCCAAGCTAAAATATACTTTAAAGCAGGGGTGTCCAACGTACGGCCCGCCGGGACATTTTGTCCGGCCCGCGGAGGGTTCGCGATAAAATCATTATATACGGACCTCGGTCCACCATGAGAAATGCTAATTAAAAATCTATATTCTGAATTGTCAATAAAAAGCTAAACGCCAATGTTTTATGTAAAAACACGAACATTCATATGTTTTTATGCATAAACTGGATATAATATGAATATCAGAAATCCCTAACATGATATTCGGGACTGACTAAAGTGCCACCCTTTGCCACCCCCTATTTTTATTGTACGAAAATGACCGCCTTGATCTCCTGATCACGAAAAGATTTTGCCACCCCCGGGTATTATCACCCATTTCGGAGTTACAGTCCGAAAAACAATAACCACGTTTTTGGTCCGTAACTCCGAAACGGCTGAAAATACCCGGGGGTGGCAAAATGTTTTCGTGATCAGGTCAAGGCGGTCATTTTGGTATAATAATATTTAGGGATGGCAGGGGGTGGCAGATTAGTCAGTCCCATGATATTCTGCTATGAAATTATCCCATTAATCAAAACGTATATGAGCATCTTTGAGTTTCATCATTCAATTTTTAAGTTGGTAACATTAATGTTAATTAAGAAAGGAAAATTTCAAAATTTTCTCGGACCCTGGCGGTTCCGGTATATAATGTAAAACAGAAAAATTCAAATATTTTCTTGAAACTTAATTTAAGGTTCAGTCATTTGATAAATGTCATCGAAAATATTTTTACAACATGACGGTTCCGATATATTTTAAGTTCGAAATTTCAAAAATTTTCTCGGAACCTTACGGTTCCGGCATTTGGGACATAGAAAATTTCTTATTTACTTTTGTATAATAAATTATAAATTTTACTCGGTGCCTATCTGTGAATAAAAAATTTTCAATATGTATTGGTACAGAGTACAAACCCCCATGGAACCCCCAAGTCTGATTTTAAAGGTAATAAGTAATAACATACATTTTAACACTTTAATTTAATTAATTAATAAAAAGTAGACCTGGCCCCCGAACATATACTTTTTTCGAGATCTGGCCCTTCTCTCAAAAACGTTGGACACCCCTGCTTTAAAGGTATTATCATGAAAGAAAGGCAACTTTTTATTAGACACAAATAAATGTATTCGAATATAATAATTATGAATTCTAATTATTTATTAACTAAAAAATTAAACATTGAACTTGAACATAACCTTTATATTAAAAAAAGCAATAATTTTGATTAGGAGAATAGATTTTCATTGATTTCAATCTCATTTAAGTGCTTCTTTCATTTCTTGCAAAAGCATCGAACCAACCACAATCTTTTCACAATTGACAACAATCTTCGCACCAGAATCATTAAAATGAATAGTCATTAGGACAAGGACTTGGGAAGAAATCGATTCACCAGCAAATCTATGAAACATAATATGGATCAAATTATAATTAGCATAATCATCAAGTCGTTTTTATTTAGATTAAATTTAAAAAAAGATTAACCGGCTATTAAATGAATTTACCTTATAATGTCATCTTCAATTGAAGGAACCTGAAGGATATTTGCAGTTTCATAAACTTTCTGTGCGAGAGCTTGGCGATTTGAGGCACCGTTTAAATTGGAATTGATTGACATTTTCGCTTCATGTTCGTTCATTCCTTTGAGTTTATCTGGAAGTAAAGTAAAATAATAAATAAAAAACGTAATTAAAATAAACCGGATATTATTAGATTGAATTTAAATAAGAAATATGATTAGATCGTAAAATTACTATGCTCTGATGTAAAGGCAGTTTGAGAAATGGAAATTGGCCTTAAAAGCTCTCCAATGGGAGATTTAATCGCAACTTGATATTTCTTCGCGTCGGTTTCGTTGGCCCAAGAAATCTCAAATTTGGCTTCTTGAGTTGTGTCGTTGAAATCGATACCTAAAACAACTGCAAGACCTTTATTCGATTCTAAACAATCAATTTGTTGGAATTCCTTCATTGACATTCCAATAGGTAGATTCTGAAAATTAGAAAGATAATAAAATTCCCTTTTATACATTACAAACTTTAAATACTCATTTGTTAAAAATAAAAAATCAAATGCTAAACTAACTAAAAGAAAAAAATGTGTAAAAATTCTTTTTTTTACCTTGTTAGAAATGTGAACATTTTTAAATGAATCTTTTGATGAATTGAAAAAATGAAGCTCAATCGAAAGCATTTTTGATGAGGCCAAATGAGGAGTTCGCAGAAACTTTGAAGAAATTTGCATCCCACCAGAAACCATTTTACTTAAAAGTTCACTTGTTTTGTTTGGTATAAACATCGAACTCGCTTTCTGTAAATTAAATAAAATCAATTAATCAATAAATTGTAATCCATAAAGCCATATGTAAGAAATGCTAACCTATAATTAATATCTACATTTGGTAATTTAATAATTCATAAAAATTACTTCATACGACGGCGATTTGGATAATGCAGAACCAGGGGAAAGAGGTGAAGAAGAAGGCGACGCTGTTGGTAAAAGCAAAGTTGCTCCTGAAAGTGACCCAGACATTGACCCAGGCATTGACGCCGGTATTGACCCTGAACCAACTCCATTCCCCGACGTATCAAAATCAAGATCGAGTAATAAATCCACATTCGAATATGAAGCTTTCCCGTTTTTAACTTCACTTTCCGCCTTTTTCTTTTCTCCTTTTGGTTTCTTCTTCGGCTCGTCACTAAAAGAAGAATCAGATTGAGCAGAATCGGAATCATCAGATTTTTCTTCTGTTGATCCGCTCGTGTCGCTTTCAGACTTCGTTTTAAATCCTTTCCCAGACTTGTCATATCGAATTACTTTTTTCTCTTCCTTTTTCTCAGCTTTTACTTTCTTCACAGTTTTTCCTTTTTTCTCAACATCTACCTTCTTTTTAACTTCTGCATCAGAATCGGAAGGAGAATCAGGCTCAGAATCATCCGTTCCACTTGATGATGAAGAAGAATCAGAACTTGACGAAGAACTTGAAGAATTCTCATCCTTTTTGTTTTCTCCTTCAGAGTCGGAATAAAACGACCGAGATTTGCTCGTCGTTTCTTTTGTCTTTTTCTTCTTCTTTCCCTTTTCTTCAATTTTAGGGCTGAAGTCCAATGTTGGAGAGGTCGGCGGTGGTTCGACGTTCCGCACTGTTGGATCTGGAGCTTCAGTAGGAAACGGAGGCAAATCTTGATAGCCATTTGCTCTCGTGTTTAAGAAATGAGAAAGAGACCCGAGTTGGTAATGATCCCGATCTGTTTAAAAAATTATAACCAAAAAATTAAATTATTCAATTTAAACATATTTAGCTTAATTTAGATGCGTAAAACCCTTTTATTAGCAAAGTGCTAAATATTTATGTAGAATGTAGATATTTATTGATAAAGCACTTTATGTAAAAATTTAAAAAAGTAATTGATTTAAACATAAATAAGATTAAAGTTACCTTTAAACTTTGATTGAAGAACTGGTGCAGGTTTTGATCCAAGTAGGATCTTTTTAGCATATTTGGCCAATTTCCTATTAGGCGAATCTGGAAAGAGGAGTTGTCGAAGAAGTCGGGCCCGATCTCGAATATCATAACTTGCATCATATTTAGCCAAATTGAAAACGTATTGACAGAGCAAAGAAGTTTGCTCGGGATTTCTCAGTTGGAGCTTTGCGGCCAAATTAAGGATTTGAAGTTTTACCATTTCTTCCTAGAAATATCAAAAGTATAAATTAAAATCAAGTCAAAACCAAATCATTACTTTAAAACAATTAAAAACTTAAGATTAGACACATTTTGCAGGCTTAAGTAAAACCGGGTTTTTACCTCTTCAGGGAAAGTTTTAGCCATTTTTCTTAAAACATCGGGTGGGAGATGAGGAATTCTCTCCGAATGTTCACCCAAAAGCCACAAAATGGCAGCTCTTGCTGGCGGCACACTCACACGATCGACCATTTTAGCAAGTTGGGCAATCACTGCTTTATTTCCACTTCGTTGACTTTGAAGAAGAGTTTTGGCCACCACAACGGCTCCTCCCACAACAGCCGCTGAAATTAAATTTTGATCATTTTAAATTAAGTTAAATAAGAAAATATATTTCAGATTATTATTGCTACATCCCGCTAAATTGTATTTATGGTTAATAAAAAATAACTCTTACGATCAGGATGAGATAAAAGTGAAACGAGTCCATTGAGACAAGTTTCGGCCACTTCTTTTATATTCGATGCACATCTTCCAATGGCCTGAATCGTGGCTGCTACAAATTCCTTGTCTTGGCTGGAAATATAAGTTTGGAATTCCCTCAGGATGGGTGGAATGTTTGTTTCATTTGCAATGTTTGTGAGAACTTCCAGCTTCAAGATTTTGATTTGTGTTGGGTCGCCGCTCCGAACAAAGAAGCTTTTCATGTATGGTTCAAAGAGAGCCTATTTAAAATACAAAGTTATAAATTAATACTAAAGATGTTTAAGAATTAGAATATAAAATTTAAAAAATGTTTTTACGATTCTCTGAAGAAGAGAAGACAAAGTGGAGAAGAAGAATGAAAAGAGCAAAGTTATACATGAGGTGTATTTACAAAAGCGCACAGAGAAGAGCAGAGCATGAATAGAGAAAAATGATTTTTTTACAATAAAGAAAGGAGCCAAATTGAATAAATATTTTAAAGGTCATTAAAAATTTAATTTAGTCATAAATTGATAGATAGAATATGCAATTTCGGTTAAAATAACATTTATTGGCCCAACCTTTCTATCTGTTGACATTGCAGCAATTGAAGTGAGAACAACTGATTGAACCTCCACGTGTGAACGGAGAAGGCGAATGAGAGCTTTAATCACAATGTGAACTTCAACTTTTGGAGCCATATGATGATACAACTGTGCAACGGCCATTACAACCTAAAACAAGAGCAATTAACTAATACGAAGAAACTAAGAATATGATATGAAATAATTTTCTTATATGAAATTATAATAATAGGTTGATCAACTCACAGCTGCATTTCTGCTTTGCAACAAAGGCCTTGAATTTTTGAGCAACAAACGATGATCGGAATCCATGTGGATTTTGTTTTCCTTTTCTGGTTTTTTCTCTTCGTCTGAATCGGCGTCTTCGTCATAAAATGGTTTATTGTTTTCTTCACCATCAACATTTACATCCTAAAAGAAAACGCAGAACTCAACTATTTGAATTCGATCAAATAAGACTATTATTAAAAAATCTAAATGGTTTATCAAAGATCTTACGCCAATGTTTGGATCTGTGAATTGGGATCTTCCATAGCGAGTGAGCATATTTAGAATTACAACTTGACCCCATTCGTCAATGTCGACAAGTAGAGCACAGAGTTTGCGAAAGTTTTTATGAATCAAATCAATCCTTTCTGGACAAACCTAAGTTATTGAAGATATTCATTAAGGGATGTTTACAAAATAACAATTTGAATTAAACTTTAAAACGAAGAATTATATAAACCTCTTCAAATGCCATCACAGCTGAACCAACAACAAGCGTAGTTTTGTCCGACAACAATTTGTCAATGATTTGAACAAGTTCTTCTTTCTGTTCGGGATCCAAACTAATTAAAAGAAAAAAAGCACACTTCAATACTTTTATCAATTCTTTAATATAATGCTAATTAATGTGATGCAAGTGTCAAAACATTAAAAATCCTAAATGTGGTTTAATTGATTAATTGATGTTAACCTGTAGAGCTTGGGAATTGCATGAGCAGCAGTTTTCCGAACATAAGGGCTCATGTCAGATGACGAATCTCTGATAGCGAGCATTACAATTGGAACAATCACAGTCACCCGAATACTCGAAAGAACTCTTAACGCGCTTCCACGAATCAGTTGGTTTGGATCCTATTTATAATTAAATAATCAATATCGAACTCCTTTAAATTCATATAATCAGATTCACTAAAATTTATTGATACGCGTGGTGATTACTCATCTGATGATCTTCACTTGAATGAATTGATAAGTTTAATAATTTAAATATTAACAATTGGCGATTTAAAATGTTTTAAAGGAGAATTTACTTTTAGTGCCCTTTGGAACGTTGAAATTGAGAGCAAAGCGAGATCTTGTTGTTCTTCTGCATATCGAACCAAATAAACGTAAACAAGTTTCTTGACTTCGGTGTTCTTCGAAACGACGTTTTTGACAACTGCAGCAAATAAATCAGAAGCGTCGCGTCCTTTTGCCACCATCTAATAAATTAATTTAAAATTCAATTATTATAAATAATGATATAACTAACTTTCAGATAAATGGTTTCTAGTCTTTGACCACTTTGATCTTACCCCAATTATCCTTTTCATTGCTTCCAATTTCAAATTGTCTCGATTGGAATCCAGCATTTGTTTCAAATCATCATTCCTATTCAAATCAATGAATGTTAATATAAAAAACAAACCAAAAAATACAAACCACAAATAAGAGGATTTCTACAAACTACAACACAAATATTTTTTAAACATGTTTCAATAATATTAACTATGTATGTGTGTCCATTCCATTTCCACCTGGAGCTATAATAAACCCAAACCAAAAATCAACTCCTTGATTAACTAAATACCTAATACTAACCAAAAAGACCATTAAAGTTGATTATTTAAAATTAAAATTATTTTATTAATTTCCTCATTAGAAAAACCAATAAATATAGGTATAAAACAATGAGTCGCCAATTTCATCTAGTATAAAAACGAATTATATGTTACATTTAAAAACCTTTTTTAAATAAGTCAACGGCTAAAAGAGATTCAGAATAGACGTAAAGAAATTACAAATACAAATTGATTGACAAAAGACCTTAAACACCATTTAATGTTAATTTAACCTCATTCCCCTCAAAGGTCTATATGAAAAAAGGGAGGTTAATTTGGTCACATTGAAGAATTTAAAACGTCTTACTTCTTGGACTCACTTTATGTCTAGAATAATAGCTACACCCTCATGAACCCAGTCTCCGAATCTTGTGCCCAAACTACTTGTTTTGTTCTCTCTTGTGGTGGCCAAAATATTCATTGGTGAGCAAAATTAGTGTTCAAAATTGTGATATAATACATAAATAATAAAAATCATTTGTAAATCATTAATATACTTTGGTTAAAATTGTGTGTGAATAACATGTAAATTAAAAGGGTTAATTGTGTCACCTTTTGTAATCAGAACTGAAGAATGACCCAACGGCAGCATCACCAGAATAATCCATCCCATCGTTGATGGAACTCGTTCGCTCGAAGGCACTCATTTTGTTAAGATTTCACTCAATTAAGACGATGAAGCTAAAGTAAAAAATATTATAAGAAATATAATATGTTTTTTCCTTTCCAAACATTGAAGATTTTGAACGATAAAACCATAAAACACTCTAAAAAATAAAAAAAGGATAAGTCTAATAATTGATTAAATAAAAATTAAAACACTTGGCAAAGTTTACAAATTGGGGATGGGGATTTAGCAATGTAAACAGATTGAACAGCAGCACTGAAAGCATGTGATTATAATGAACAAAATAATTCCTACACCAAAGGTCCAAAACATTTTGAACCTTCAATTATTGAAGTTCAATATCTTTGAAACAAATTACAAAGTCAAACAAAGTTCAAATTGAGAGAAGTATGTAAAATTTAAACTTTATTAGTTAAAGTTAAAAGATTCTGAAAATACAATATGTTATTTAAAAACATCTAGAAAAAGTCGACTGATGAAAATGACCTCTGCTAATTTGAATTTACTACGTCCTATAATATTTAAAAGTAATTTTCCTCGAAGTCCATTCTTGTCATATTCAATGTATTATTTGCACAGAGGATTAAAGTCTTAAGAGCTCGTTAATCTTAGCATTAACATTAAGGAGGAACTTTTAACATGGGAAATTGATGTGTAAAACCTCTCGATCACAATGACTTTTAATAATAATTTACATTTCTTTAATTTTAAAGTTTATTACTTTTTATTGTTAGTTTGTCAGATGTTCCAACACCTTTCCTTCAGTGACGAATTCGACAAATTTCTTTGAATTGTGGCCGAGTGGCCGAGAAGAATTCAAATTCAAAATGAACAAATTAAATACTCATGGACTAATGTTTAATTAATTTCCTTACTTTTAATCCTAATTTGTTTGTTCTTTTAATCAGTTAAACATTAATGATTACAATAATTCAGCAACAATTAGCTAATTAACTTCTTTAGTACATAAAAGTTAATATAAGAATTTTTTGACACAAGCCCAAATCGTCTTCTTTAAACTTTAAACATATGACAAGAAATAGAAAAGTCAAAGCTGCAGTTTGAGCTGAATACTCAAATACCGTAATATGTGGGTGTGAATTTAACATGCTAGAACATAGGAATATTCCTCAATTCCCCAAAGCCGACGAACTCTGTTGATAATAAGATAAATATTACAATACAATAACTAAGAGTTGAATATTAAATAATTTAAATCGTTTCAAATAACTTTTATTTGTAAATTAACTATATAAGATCAATGATGCTACAACTTTTAATTTAAATCATCGAATTATTAACTTTATAATTAATTATATTACTTTAGTATAAGCCCCAAAACGATTTTATAAAAGACGAGGAAGTACATTTAATTATTTGTATAAACAAGTCTCACGTCGACTACACAATTAAAAAATTACAATTATTGCCAGGAATTTACTCACTAATTAGTTAAGTTATCTATTAGATAAAATTAATTTATTTTAATTTTATTTATTTTTCTTGTATAGCAATTGGGGTTTCGCAAATTAAAGTATTTTTATCAATCTACTTACTTGTAATTTATATTCTTATCACAATATCTTTGCAATCACATGTGAATAATCTTCATAACCAATTTCCTAAATAACAATTTACAGACATCTAACGTTGTAAACCGATTATGTTAACTAATAATTATAGAAAAAAGTTAATGATGAATTTTAACTTTAACTTAAAATAATCTACGGTCTCCGCTACAAGAATTTGGCAAAAAATTGCGACAAACAATAATCATAAATCATAATGTATGTGTATATGCAAACGTTAGTGAACAATATGAAACAACAATATTGTGGTTTAAAAATTATATAAATAATATCAATATAAATTAATGAAATGATTGACTTGATGTTTGGTATTTAAAATTGTAATCTAAAATTGATGACGATTGCGAAATTGATAAAATAAATCACGAAACGATGTGAAAATATTTAAATATTGATTGGAAAATTTGAAGGTCTTGTACAATTGATAAATAATCTACGTTTGACAGACAAGGGTGAGTGGAATAAATAATAAATGAATGTTGAATCTTAAAAATCACACGTTCAACCTCGATTAACTCTTTCATAAAATAGGATATAAGCGGCGCTAGTAGAGACTTGGTTAGAACTGATGGTGCCGACGTCTTGGTCATCAAATTTACACCATTTACGATTTCTAAAAATCAAGAAATCAATATTCAAATAAAATAATTATGAATACTTACAAAAATTCAATAACAATTAATACAAAAACTTGATTTTATTTAATTATTTATATTTAATCAAAAGATTGTTCAATTAACCTCCATTGGCAAAAGGCAGTATAATGACCACCATCCATTGTCCCATAATGGTTGGAAATCCCATAGAGTTCATACTCAGCATCAGAATAATGATCATCTAAGGAGAATTGATGAGAAAAGTCTACATCTGTTATTCTTTTCTTCCAATATCCATCATTATAAAATCTATAATAAAGTAAACATAAAAATCAATCAATCGTTCAATAAATTAAATATTAATACTAACCCACAACGATCATCTAATAAACTGTATTAATAAATATAGAATAATGTTTGTAATTTAAAATAATTAATAAAAATTAAATGGAAATTTATTATTTTCACTCACCTCTGTAAATGAATAATAAGGTACTTTGGATTTCTCCACAAATCAATTTTCTTCAGAGCTTTCCCTCTAGTTTTACACTTTGGGCAATTCCATCCGGTCACTTCTTCTTCTTGAGTGTAAAGTGCAAGACAATCAGATAGAGAAACTCGACGTGACGTCCCAGAAGGCAAAGGAAGTGTAAGAATGAAAAAAGTCTCAAAGGTCGTCGAATCCCCGCGACATTCCAAACATTTGACTCTCGACCGTTGCTGACCGCAGAACAATTGACTTATAATTGAATATTGACTTTTGACATAAGCATCCCAGGCCAAGTTGGCCGCGTCTGTGTCAGACATTTTGGAATTGGCTTGTTCGGGCAATTTTGCCCCACTTCCCTTATTAAGTTCTTCGTGAAGAGAGTCGAGGAGGATTGTAATGAACTCGTGGGAATCTTGTTGGTCCCTCGTACGAAAAATGTCAAAATGTCGGCCGAACACGTTGCGAAAATTGGAGATATTGATGCTCCGATTTCCACAATTTAGATTTTGGATGACTGAGGCGAGTTCTTTAACGATTTCACATCGGGTGGTTGAAGTCTTATTGAGGGATTCTTGATATTCCTTACCTAAATAATTTCTAAATGAATTGGTAGCGAATAAACATTGGAGAATGGAATTCATGTAGCACGTGTTCCCCAAATTCTTGAGTCCAGTCGGGACGAGTTTCGTCTGAAATATAAATTTATTCAATTAACTATAAAAAATAACTAAATCAAGCCATTTAAACTTACTGCGCATTTTTAATATAAAATTTATCGAACGTTACTAAATGTATCTATTACACTTGAGACAGGTTCGAAATCTCGACGTTTTTCATTAGTTGGCTTAAGAGCTCGGAGTGGCATGTTTGGTTTCAAACTGGAAATCTCTTCATTGCTCACGCTCTAAAGTTAATCAATAATTTTAGTTATTGAAAACTTTCAACTGATTTAATTAGATTATTAAATGAAATTATATTTAGGTACTATTAAATTGTGGTTATTATAAAATTCTAAAATAATCTTTACATCTTTAATGTTTGGAGATGAAAAAGATCTCTTAAGGCAAGAGTCGCTCTGAGCATTGTTACTATCTTTTAATTTCTCTTTGTAAACTCCAGCATCGTTTTTGTTCTCATCTTTCTTCTGATTCGACTTTCGGATATTTTCCTTATTGAGCAATTCTTCCTCTTCTAGTTTTTTCTTCATCTCAGCCGCTTTCTTCGCTTCGAGTTTTTTTCGTTCTTCTCGCATTTTAATAATTTCAGCGTTTCGCTTCCCAACTTCCCTTTCCTTCTCAGCCTGTTTGGATTCTTCTTCGCTTACTCGACTCAAATCTCGCCCACGAACTTCCTCAATGTAAGATTTTGAAATTGACCGCACTTGTTGTTCTTTTTGCACAAGGGAAAGTTCCAATCGCTTGATATATTCTCCTTGTTGCGCCAGTTTCTCCACAAGTTCTGGATCATTCTTATTGGCCGATTCTTCATACAGTTTTTTCCAATTCTCTTCCCCGGAAATGATCTTTTCTTGGTCACTCAGAAGCTCAACGTAATTTTCCTCCAAGTCTTTTGATTTCGCTGATGGTTTCAGGTTCCTAGAAATTGTGGGAATCACCGGGAGATCTTTTCTATCAATGAATTGGATTTCTCCATTGGTGGAGGAACTGGAAGTGGAGGAAGTGGAAGAAGAATCTGAATTGAGAATGGCATGTGGGGCGAGAATGGGTTTAGGTTCAAGGATATTAAAGGCCGTGTCGTAGTCGACGTTCTTGAGCGTGGAAATGGAAGTTGGGGGAGAATCTTCTTGGGGCAGAGGAGCTGTGAGGAGATTTGGATAGGAATAGTAAATGTCTCTGATTCCGCCTTTGAGGATTCGGATTTTCTCTTTATCTGTCACTTGCAAGTCCCAAGATGAAAGAGCGTTGAAGAGGAATTGGACCGGGCCACATTTGTTCCCGGCACTTGAGCACCGGTCCATCAGGATGATGTGATTCACTTCGCAACGCTTGGACCATCCTAAGTAGGCATCTGGAGCGTTTTCTTTTAAGGATTTTAATATTTTATCACTTGATATCCTGAAAAATCAAACGAATAATAAATTATATACTTTACTGTCGAAAATGTTAAAAAATAGCTAAATTATTTACTGTACAAATTGTTAAATTGTTTACTGAATATGAATCAAGAAATTAATATTTTTATTAATTAAATATTTTGTATTTTTACCCCGGAGAAAGAAGTTCAGGTGGAATTAATATGCAGTTCTGGTGATTGACATGACACTTATGAAATTCATCTTTATTCCGAACATCAACGAGGAGGAAAGGAGTTGACTTTTGGTCAATTAAACTTTTGAGTTGGCCGACTTTCATATTGACTTTGTCCTCCACTTCCTCGTCTTCTAATTTCTTCTCAGGGGAATTCCCATTAGTTATTAATGATTTATTGGTTGATAATTTCCTAGCTGCTTCTGCTTTGCCCTCCTGCCTCTTCTGGTCCATTTTGTCCATAGCCATTTTGTCATATCGTTTAGTAAGGATTTTTTGCAATCTCTCAGCTGACGAAAAAGCCGTATTTACTTTCTCTTTGCCAATAAGTAGGGATAAAAATTTCTAAGAAAAAGAAAAACTCGGTTATATCACAATCCATATTAGTAATTTCACATTAACATTTAAACGTTTATAATTGTTAACATTGTATAATAGCAATTTAATTACATAGTTGCAATTGTATTATCTTACCCTTTCATTTTCATCTTTATAGGTTGGAGACTTTTGTAAAAAATGAATCATTGCTATATATTTTTGAAACATGACAAACGCTTGTTCTTCATCGTGATTTTCGAGACTAACTCCTCTCTTAAATAAAACGTCTGCCCGATCGATTACCCTAAACAAATTAACTTTTTTTAATTTTACATTTATAAAGAATTTACAATTATTTTCATTTCTAAGTAAAATTTTTGATGGATTGTTTATATTTAATTCAAAGTTTTAATAAGAGTAGAAAGACAAACTTTTTTGCATCTTTTGTTTTCTGAATTGCTGTTTTAAAATCTTCGGACAGCTCTGATGCTTTAACGAGTTCATCCCAATTAGCATACTTTAAATTATTTTCTTGGGTCATTTCCTCCCTTCTTATCACATCGATATTTCGATTAAATATTTTTCAGATGGAAATGTAACGGGTTCATTTACGATCAAGGATGTTCAAATTGGTTGATTCAAGTCGAGAACAATCCATATTTAAACTTTTTATTAATTATGATCCATAAGGGAAAAATTTTATTTAAAACTTTAAGCGATCAATATTAAGATCAGGAGAGTTTTTCTTTGTGGAAGGATTGATCCTAAAGGTTCAAAAGGTTGAATGAAAATCAATAATGAATAATTTAATTGTGGAATTACATCTTTAAAACTTGAAGTGTCACTGCCCTCAATTATAATATTTAAAGTTCCACAGTAGGAAAATATCAATTTGCAAATTAAATTCACAGGCTTAATTTTGTGTAATTGGAGTTCCACTGAGGTCGAATAATTTTTCTATTACTATTTGGATAACCAGCCGAACTTTTACTAAATTTTTTTTATAAACTATTGAGGAAAATTATGAGAAAATTGGATTGCAATAATCGTGTGAAAAGATAGGCAAGGTCACTTGAACTTTTGGCGGAACAGACGGGATGTTTGAATTGTATGAGAGATCTTTCCTTTGCCTTTGCTCACTCACTCTGCTCCCTTCTGGCTCTCTGGATCTCTGTGAGAATCAGAGGAATTCGCATTGAAGGAAAGTGAAGAAAGAAACCCAAAATTCGCAATTGCAGAGATGAACCCCAACACACGTTTCAATATGTGAAGAAACGGAGAAAATAAAATGAATTTCTTCCTAATTGGTCTTTGTTAAAACAAACGTTCACATTTAGGACCTACGACCTATATTTTTATTCTTCTATATTAATACTTTGCGTTTCTTAAAAGATATAAACTGTATGCATACAATATCTTCATTCTGAGTTTTACTCAAGCTTACATATAAAATTTTTATAGTACAAAGGTATATACCTACCTAATATGTATTGGTAATATAGTTTATTTGTCGCTATTATTTTTGCCATTATATAACAATTGATATTGAAGATTCATGTTAGACTGTTAGATGTAAATGTAAATAATTGTTTTAAAACATTGAAGTAGAGCATGGACATTAGACAATAGCATTTGAGGTGTTTCAATTGAATCAAAACGAAGAGCCTAAATAATCCCTATTATTTTATTATTTGCAATTATTATCCAAGTTATCGCATAATAGTTAGACTTTGTAATTTGTCAATGAAAATAGTAGCCAAATTAGATATCATCCAAAAACATGTTGTATACTTTTTTACACCTTTGATAGTATTTAACTAGGTACATGCTCAAATATTATGTATCTAATATGAAATATGATGTTATAGGTGGTTTTGTTACTTTATAATTTATAACTGTATATTATAGGGAATTATTTAAATATTAGTGGTTTACAATTTATATTGTTTGACTTATATCCATATTTTCCATAATATAGTCTGAATTGAATGTAATATTGCTTTATCTAATCACTGAATTTTTAACAACAAAAATGATTGTTGATCATCCTAGTCAATGCATGATTAAATAACATAATAAGGTAAGATATGTAATTACATACCCGATTTCATCATATTAGTTACCTAATTACATTTTGCTTTTTACATAGAAGCTTCATAGAAGTATTTAGCTTGCTCATATAGCGTTTTCCAATATTGTAATTTTCAAATGATTCCAGAACGATATACAAATGTTCCCAACAATTGCTGTGAGGGAATGAGTCACCAACAATTAGTGATGAAACGATGACATTGGCATGTCATATCTTTTCTACGTGGCAATGGATTTATCATTGATTAATTATTTTATCTTGTAATTTTCGGATTTTATCATTGAAACTAAGAAGGTGACACGCAGTTGGTATAAAATACAAATGTTCAGATCAAACTTCAGTCCAAATTGAAAGCTTTTAAATATTTTATTACTCCACAATTAATCTTAAGCCTTTTATTATTATTTATTAGATTCCATTGAAGATTTCGTTAAACAAAATGCTGAAACTTCAAAGTCTCCTTCTTTTGGCTCTTGTAGTCATTTTTGCTATTGCCCAAACGAGTGCGAAAGAAAAGGAAGAGTTCAAACGTTAGAATTTCTTTAATAATTCCTTTCTCCAATAATGTAAAGAGATAAACATTGAATTTTATACTTAAATTAAATATTTGAACTTCGCAGGTTGCATTTGTGCTTGCCCGAAGATGTTTGACCCGGTTTGTGCCACTAACGGCGTCACTTATGACAATCCATGTGACTTCGACTGCAACGTCAAATGCAACCCACAAAAGGGTAAAATCACATATAATTGATTATAATATATAAAGTTCCTTATATGATAAATTATGTCTAACTAATCAGTATTTATTCACGAGATGGAATTACAAGACAATTAATAATTATTTTAAATAGGAATTGCAATCAAAAGAAGTGGAACCTGCAACTAAATATGAATAAACTAACATTAATTTACTATATTTCATTCGCGTTCGGAATACACGTGAGTTTGAGCGAACCGCTAAAATATTATTGAAAATGCATATGGAGGGCCCGGGAAACGCTTGTGCAAGTTACCATGTAAGCCCCACCATGAGTATTTTCAATAATATTTTAGCGGTTCGCTCAAACTCACGTGTATTCCGAACGCGATTGAAATATAAATTGTAATTAAAAAGTTCAAAATTATCCCAAATTCTTATATTACTTTTATTTAATTGTCAATGATTAATTAAATAAATATTATTGTTCATATTGCAATTGTTTTTGACTCACACCACTGTGCATGCATGAAAGAAATTGTACCATTATCTATCCATTTGATAAATTACATATTAATCAATGTAAGAATTATTAACCACCAAAGACTTAAAATAAGAATTCCAAAATGGCAATTCATTAACATTGCAACTTTTCACGATACATCAAAATTAAATTAAGTTAAATACTAATTCAAACTATAACTGTAGTTTGACAAAATTCCTCTTCGTACATTTCCTATTCCATTACCTATTAAGCTAACAGTAGATTCGCGGTCAGTTTAACATTATTATTTTTTTGGATATTTATCGATATTATGAAAAATATAGAGCGAAAGTTTGAATTCAGATTTAACGTTTTCCAAAGGCCAAGACGTGGTAATTAACTAAAATTAACATTATAATCCTTATTTAAGAAGTATTTGAAAATGGTTTAAATTAATGTGAAATGGTACAGTTGATTGTGTTCATCACAGGAGTTTGGGGAGGACTAGGGATTTTCGAGGAAGTCTGCTTCGAGGTCATCAGCTGGGTCAGGACCCGGGTCGAGGAACCGTCTTCGGGACACAAACGCCCATCGGTACATTTGAAATATGGGAAGCGAATGCGGAGGGAGAGCTTCGCAGAGACAAAGGAGTTTTTCAACACTCAGGTATAAAGCACGTGATTCCCCTCCACGTTCAAATAAGTCTGCGTCCATGCTCAAGATCTAAAAAACAGATTTAGTTTCAATCATATTGAATTAAATTAAACAAAATTTAAACTCTGGTAAGTTAATTAAGTTTAAAATCTGGGTTAAACTTGAGATTATGTTTTTAGTGAGTTAGGTTAGAAAAAGGAAAGATTTCACACCTGTAAAACTTCAAATACAATAATAGGCCAAAGAGCTTGTAAATGATTAGGAGAAAATCGAAGGAGTAAAACACGAAAGCAGAGGAAAACGGCAGATTGAATTAATGGAACTTGCGTCTTCAATGCTTCGGCTAATCGCTCTATAAAATAATATTTAATATTAAAATCATTATCAGTTCATTCACTTCAATTAATTTAATTTATTAAGAATGTATTAAGCAATTATTTAAAAATCTAACCTGTTATATTTTGAACAAATTTCACAAATGTGTCTTTTCTAGAGGCAAAAATGACATAAGCTAAACGCTTTATGAGACTCGCCCTCGATTCCCATTCAACTTCTTTAGAAGAGAAATAATTTAAAGTTGTAACAGACACGTTGACTCTTGCTGGAATAATAAATAAAATTTGAAAACCAATTCAAAAAGTTGAAGTTGTTCATTATTTTTATAATTTATTAAATAAACTAAAATAAATACCATAATAATAGTTTAAATTAGGAGATCCTTCTGGAATCTTACCAATCAGTTCAAGAAAAGTAGAATCTTGCGAAAATAAATTTTCCAATGTCGTGTTCCAAATCCTCAACGATTCGACATCAATTTTGAAAAAAGAGCTGTCAACCAAATGTTCGAAAAGCTCTTTTTTCCAAGCTTTACGAGTATAAGAGAAGTTGGAAAGTCTCTCGAAGAATCGTGCGGTGGCTTTTTGGACTTCACCTCCTTTTTTCATATTAGGAGTCAAGTTGTACACAACCGAGGCCAATAGCGGCAAAAGCTTTTCTTTCTCTTCAGAGCCCCAAGAATTGACAAGGTCGAGATGTTCAGTTAAAACCTTCACATCTCCTCCTTTACGAGACAACGTTTCTAGCACCTATTGAAATTATTCATCAATTAACATAAGTATATTTAATATTTAACCAAACAATTAGCAAATCACAGTAAACTTTTAACAAATACATTAAATATTTAATACTGGGTATGAGCCAGGAACAACGAATAAAGATTTACTTATTTATTTATTTTAAATATTTAATATTAAATTATTTATTAATAAAATTTAACGACCTTTGAAACAACTTCTTGAAATTCTTTAAGCTCCGTTTTTCCACTTCCAACATGAACTACAAGTTGTGTGAGAAGTCGAACTGCCGGAGGTGCAGTATTCAACGCTTGCCCTCCTGCATTCATTTCTCGTATAAGGGCAAGAATCTGTGGAACGCATTCAACTTTTTCTTCTTGCCTTTCAACCAATTCTCGGATCAAATCTAAACCGCTTTCCTGTTGCACCTATACATATAAATTAAATATTGATCTTACATTGTGAAAGCCTTAATATGAATTTAGCTAAATAATCGAACTGGTGTATAACTAATAATAAATGTATTTTCAAAATGAAAATAATAATTTTAATTTATTTTAATTTAACTGACCTTATTGAGATTCTTCAAAAGTCCATTGAGTGAAGCTGTGAATTTTTCCAATTGAAGTAAATCAGCAAGAAGGTTGGAAGGATCTCCTTCAACAAGGCACAAACTCCATACAAACTTATCTGTATGGCTCTCAACCACTGGAGATAAATATTCTCGAATTCGACTTTTAACTCTTTCAGTTCTAAAAACATTTTAAGGAAGTTAAAAGAAACTATAAATAAGAATGTATAATAATAATAAATTAATAAATATTTATGTTATTGATAGTATGAAATATATAGTTTAATTAAAAACTCACGTATAAGCATCGAGCGTTGCAAGTCTCATAAGAAGGATATGAAATTTTCCAAAGAAATCAGCTTTTGCTAACGCTCTTGGGTCGTCCGACTCGGCTGTTGGAGTTTTCGCAGTTCCACTTGAGAAAATAAGGGAATAAAAAGATGAAGCCTTCACTGCAGCTTCCTCCATGTGTCCAAGTAAGAATCTCGTTACATTTGCCAAAAACAAAATGGCCCTTTCGGGGAAATCCTCCGAAGGTGGCGGGCCAACTAAAGCATTCCCAACAGCGATGATCGAAGGGATAATCACAGGACTTAAATCAGCTCCCAAATGAGGTAAAATGGCAGCCAATGAATCCAACCATAAACCCCACACGGTCCATCGAACACCGCTCAATCCGCTTGAAACAGCTTTGAGGTACAGAGGTTGGCTTGAAAGGGCCAATCCAGGTAAAAACTGAAAATCAATAAATTTCAGCTTTAAATTACAAGGTATCAAGTTAGTGTGAAATCATTGGATTATGATATGTATAATCCTAATATGATAAAATCCTAATATTATTAATTAACTATTCTAAAAAAATATTAATGGATAGTTAATTAATCGACTCCAAATGAATTTAATTACTTTTAGCACATCATGATTTGCTGGTCCTTTTGGTTTCCGATCAGCCTTAACAAGTATCGTTGTGAGTCTGAGTAACTGTTCGTGAATTGTTTCGTAATTGTGCGGAGATGCAGCGAGGATTTCCTCAGTCCATGTCTCAACATTATTTGGATCAAATTCGAGGATTGCAATGAGGGAAAGAAGCGTTCGACGTTCCAACGGAGATCCTAAAATACAAGCGTGTTGGGCTTCCATTTGCTCCAAAATGTCTGCTGCTAAACTCCAAGCCTTGACCTGTTAATTACAATTACAAATTACAATGTCATTTATAAAAACAATTTAGCTGGGTATTATTCAAAACTATTAAATTTTTCAAAGTATGTTTTTAATTAAAAATATAATCTTTTAATTAAAGCGGCTAAAATGGAATAATTCGAAATACCTGAACTTGGAAATTGGCTTCTCGATTTTCTTCATTGATGGAATTCTCCGTTCCATAATAAGTAATCCCGAGGTTAATTAAAATCTCCAGAAACACTTGAGCATAGCTTTTGCTTTTGGCTCCAATAATAAAATCCGAAGGGAAGGATTTGTCAAAACAATCTCCTCTGGGGGAATGTTCCAACTTGGTCTGAACCAACGCTGAGGCCGTTTGTTGGAATTTCATCAATTTCTCCAACCCATCCAACCCGTGCAAAACCAAAGCTTCGTCATAAGACATCAAATAAGTTCTTAAATGTGTATGGAAGGGATGGATGGGCTTTGGCCGTTCATCAGTCCCAGAGGAGTACGAAGAGGAAACGTTGGTTGGTGATGGAATTTCCCTTACTGGGATTTTATCAATTCCTTCTGGATAAGGAACTCTGAGGGGTAAATGAAGCGATACAGCTCGATCGACCAAATCTTCAGCATTTAACATATCCTCATTCACGGTATTTTGGAGAGCTTCACACGAGGCGTGCATTCGCCGTGTGGGGCTTGTCGAAGGGGGGAATGACGACGAAAGTTCACCACGACTGTAATTTACACGAAGGTCGAGTTCTGAGACGGAAACGGAATCGTAAACATCAGCAGTTTTTCCATCTCCACCGCCGCCTTCGTCCCAGCCAATCTAAATTTTAAAAAATCATTAAATATAATTATATTAACTCTTTTATAAAATAGGTTTCTCGGATTCTGTTAAGGTTAATAATTAATTATCAATAAATCAATATTGTTAGTGAGGTTTATGACACTGATTTAAATATTACAATATTATTTAGTTTGAACTTACGTGATGTACTGAAAGATTGTCATTTGGAGTTTGAATGATCGGCTCAGACTTTCCTAAATTGTTCAGAAGGGCAAAGAGCGGCGGGTCAAATAAAAGCGCCCCATCTTGAAGATTTAAAGTATCTTTCACAAATTCCCTCGCATCCACCGAATCGTCATTTATCACGTGGAAAATTGCACGGTCAAAATTTGAGGTTCCTTTAGGCATCCCGCGTCCAGCATTGAGTAAAACCTTCAATCTCCGCGTATCTCTTCTTGAACCAACGACTCGTTCCACTTCGACGGGGGAAACCGCATGAAGTCCTTGAAGTAATTCAACTTCTGCACGTTCCCAAAGCCATCGAGTTACTTTCTGCAATTAAAAGAATAAGATCAACGACATGGAACTTTAAAACAGTGTTAATTGTTAGGCAAATACAAAAAAATTAATTAAAGTTAATGACATTTAATAATTTAATTTAATAAACACTGTGTTGTAATTGAAGTTGAATTGGATCAAACTTATAAATTGGTTAATTGATTCAAAAATTAGTTATCATTGTAGTTAATTAAATATAATAGTATTTACCTCAAAGAAATGCGTATTATTCCTGAGATAAAGTATAAGAAGTGGATCCGAAGGAGAAGAAAGAAAAGTTGACAATGAATTTTTATGTCTCGCAAGGCAAAGGGCAGCCAGAGGTCGAAGATTTTCCCCTTCTCCCGAAACCAAAACTCCTTCGTTGAGAATCGGCACGAGAGATGCGAGTAAAGGGTCAACTTTCAACTCCTCTGCTCCGTCGTTCAAATAAGGTCGGTCACGTTCGGTATTGAAATTAAAATCCTCTTCTAAGGGGTCAGGTCCTTTCGTTTCCAAAGTTGAGAAAATTTCCTTCACTTCCTTTCCCAATGCTTTTCCTACAAATTTCGAATAGTAGGATGGAAAGCCAGAGAAGTCCAAAGGTGAAGGTGCAAGTCGGAAAAGCCTCTCAAAAAGTGTCACGAATTTGGGTTGAGGAGGCAAATCGACCAATAAATTGAATAAACGACGTGGACAAAGAAGATCTTTTGTTAATAAAAAATCTACAAGTTCAACGGCGTCGTCTTCCTTCTGTAAATAATTCAAAATTCATCAAATCAATACATTAAATCACTTAAATTGATAAAAGTGTAATTTCAATTTTCTTACATCTAAAATTAGTTTTAATGAAAGTAAATGTAAATGTTTAATAAAATAAATCATTCAACTTCTAAATCCTAAATAACGATCCTAAATACTAAAATACTAAAATTAAGTAATGTATAGTAATTATAATGGTTAAATCCTCACTTGATTAAATGTTTTTTTTCCTTCGTCAGGTTCGTCATTGTTATTCCCTATGAGTAGAAGGCCAGCAAAATGGGTGAGGAAATCATGCGGAAATGTTGAGAAAAAAAGCCCAGCTGCATCTTTGGGTGTTTCATTTTTGGCCATTTGGCGTACAACGTCTGGAAGCAATTCCTCCCCCACGTCCACTTCCTCCTTATCCATTAGGTATGTAAGGATGCGGAAAGCGTTAGGATCCGTGTGGAGCGAGGAACGGGCCGCTTTGAGCAAAAGCCCCCTTGACACATTTGGGAAGAATCCTTCTTTATCTCCGAGGAGCCATCCAAAGAACCGCCGATTTAAAGACAAATCCCTTCGGAGTAAAAGAGCTAAAGCTGAAGACAGGAGCTCCACTTTTGCTTCTTCCGATGCCAATCCATCAAGGGGGAAAAGAAGGGAAATGAGTTCGAGAGACACTCGAGCTGTGAGGAGTTCTTCGTCTCTGAGTGTTGTTAAAAGAGCCGTTCGTTCTACAGGGCCCATTGTAAGACGCGAAGAGCGATGAAGGAGAAGACGAAGAGCAGCCAATCGGGCACTTTTTACTCGCTCGGCAATGATCCATAAAAGTGGCTCTAATTCATTTTCTTCTCCGACTCGCTCAATGAGGTCACGGGCACGTTCGTAAAAATCCGAACCTTCTTCCATTCCTAAGAAAAATCAAGGGTTTACAATAAGAGGAACGTTATGCATTTCATAAAAATATTTATTTTTGTACAATATAATGTCACAATCAAATATGAAAGTTTTACATTAAAAATCCAAGTAAAAATATTTAATTTTTTTAAATAAATGATTATTTGTAAGATTACATTATAATTTTATAATAGTAGTCTCGTGTCAAATTGATTTAAAAAATATTTCTATACCTGATAGAATTGAAATGAGGAATCCTTCGAGGGCAGGTCGAAGGGCAATTCCGAGCGGGAGGAAATGTCTTTCGTAGAGGGAGAGCAAAGGTGATCGAACTCCGATGAGTGCATGTGGGTAAAGGGGGAATAAACCCGGGGAAAAGATATGGAGGTTCACTGCGAGACCCGAAGGGCCCAAGGAGGTAAATACGAGGTCGTAGGCCTCCAAGGCCTTCAAATGAACTCCGGCAGGAAGGGCCGGGTGAAGGCATTGTGACAATCTTTTGCTGACAAGAAACTTCTTTGGGACAACCTTTTGTTTGCAGGATCCAATCACCTAAATCATAAATTAACAATAATTATTAATTAACAACAATATTTAAATATAAAATATGTAATAACAATAAATATGATTATTGTTAATAAAAGTAAAAGTGGTATTGTTCCAAATATCATTTTAATTTAAAGTTCAAATACATGATTATTGCATATTAAAAATTAGAACTGACAGATTTCCATCATTTACAGATTTGATAATTTGAAAATGGTTTTTGAATGCCAATTTTATAAACTCACCTTATTAAGTTTGCTAAGTGCGGATATGAGGTCAGGCCACTCCGTAGAATATTCAAAGCTCTTGAGACATTTGTCGATCTGGGCGGCATAACTATTAACAAAGAGAGAGTCAAAGACCATCATTTTAATTTAATTATGGCCAGAAGTTAACTGGGTTTTGAACAAAGGCAAAGGGAGGTTAAAGAATTTAAAATAAATATTTGACTGCGTAATCTAATCATTTAATTTCAATGCAACGCAGTGGTTGGAGGTGGGGTCAAAAAATCCCAATTGCATAACGGCCAGCCCATGCAAAAATATCCTCAGAATCATAAAATTATTCAAAAGATCGAGAGCTAACCTTTTGTACTTGGGGTCAGACAGGAGAACTTCGTCTTCATCTGGAAGGCCCATTTTATTCACCAAAGACTTCGGAGACGATTTGGTTTTCCGGGAACTTTCGCTACGAATAGATTTTGAGTACATGAATCCCAAAAGTGCTTTGTTCCCTCTCTGTGCCGTTTCCCCTTTCTTTTCCGCATTGGCAATTTCCAACTTTTTAGAACTCCCCATTTTAATTACAATTATCTAAAAACAATTCTAATTTTCACTAAATTACTTCATTTTCAATTCCTTAATGTTTCCAACTGTAGCAATTTGTTATTTATTTTAAACAGAATTTCCATAAATGACAAAACTAAATAACTTGTTCGGTTTTGAATGAAATATTCGAGAGAGTGTTTTACACAAGTATTGTAAATTCAAAGTATTTTAAATGTAAATTGTCCACTTAACTCTGGTTTGCTTTGCTTACAGCCGGATCACAATTGCTTAAATGATCCTTATTACAATTCCAATGAAAAATACCTTCAGTTATCAGTTTATCAGTTTTTCTAGCTAATATTTTATGATTTACCATTTAATTCTAAGCTCTCGATCTCAATACCATATATTCGCAATTCATAAATACCTATAAAACATACTTAAAAAACCTTCATAGCACAATGTGTTATTGGATGGAAATATGGTAAGTATAATGTTTAACACTTGATTCAATAAAAGATTTCATTTTTTGCATATCTCGTCCTTTACACTCTATCTATCACTTATCACTTTATAATTTGGGCTTCATTTAACTATTCACACTTCTAACACATATTCTTCTCTCTCTCCACTTGCCCACACTTGGATATATGTATATCTTTGTTACTTTATGGGCAATGTAGGTCGTAATTATTGTGTCATAGATTTCACTATTATGCGAACTAACGAATGTTATTAAATAAACGTATGGCATTGAGAGGGACAAATTGACAATCAGAATCTTATTATCACAATAATGATTAAAAATGAGCTCATTTGAACTCATTTGAGGAAAGTAGACTGAATGATTTTTCTAAAATTCTTCGAAACAAACCAAGCACTCAAATGGATATTAAGGTTAATGTATTATTTTTATCAAATATTTAAAAGGGCTAAAGGACTCGGAAAAGTCTTGTGCAAATAAACTCCAAACCCCCTAAATCATTTTAATAAAACGAAAGGATAATCATAAATAAATACATAATATTATTAAATTATACACCGCACAAGTTTCTTTTTATTGAAGGGTATTGATTTTTAATGGAACGTTATTTGCAAAAATGTTTCTACTGAAGAATCCCATTAATGGGAGCTTTCAAACTTTTGTATAGGAAATCAATGATAGTCTTGAAGGGTTCATTACCAATGCCGAGTGGCTTAAATTGTTTAGATAAGCATGTTAAATACTTATCTTCCCCAACATATCAATTTATTATAATCTGGTCTTTTATATGCTTGGGTATTAAATTGTAATTTATTTAATATTTATTACTTCTTCCTACTCATTTGAAAAAGCGAATTTTGTTCGCTCCGTGTTTCAATTAAGCTCAAAGGTTTTAACATTATTGATATATTATGAATAAATTTGCAATTAAAATTACCTGTTATATTCCCTTTGGATGATTTTGACTAGTGGAATATAATAGTCCATTTGTAAGATTCAAATCATCGGTTCATTGAGAATTGATTTTCTGGAAATGAGGGAGCATTTTATAATAAATTAAAAACACAATTAGTTTAATAAATAGATAAGTTTATATTTAAATATATGCACCGGGTTTTAATAATGGTGAATAGCGAAATTTTACATTTTAAATGATTAAATTCTTTAGAAGTAAGAGCATGTTTAAACATGAAGTTAAAATTCATGCAAGTTAATGTATAGTTTTCGAGTCTAGTCTGGTTTTGTATGATTTGAATGTAATTTGAATGTTCTTCAAAACTCAACTCCTTTAACACTAATATTTATATATTCATGAAGTTTGTTTGGGGTCTTTAATGGGTTTAGAAAAGTAGACAGTCAAACATACACGAAATGAACTAACAATAAATAAGTATTGCAATTCTCCATCGTAAAAACCACAATTTCCCTTTCCATTTCAATTGGTTTTTAAATGATTTTTTTTGAAAGTTTTCCTCGTTGTGTTGATTAAATTACGAAGGGCCGCAATTAGATAATTAATAATAAGCATGCATACCATTATAGTTATATTTATTCTATTAAAAATTATGCTAAAGTCTAAATTGGTCCTTATATCCACCCACACACATTTAACACCCTCATTTAAATATATGTACTACCGCACTACTGTAGTTATGAACCTAATTATATGAACAATTAATTATGTCTCCATATTCAATACTTATATAGATATTTTCATTTTATGATTTTAACACAGTGCAGATGTTTGAGCTTAAGTTAATGAGCAATGAAGGACAATCATAAAGTGTTAAGAGATGTGTGACACTGACACACGAATTTATATAGTGCGTATTATTAGATAATAATCTATTAATTGAACTATTAAACTAAAACTATTCCCGGACAAATATGATAAAATCTGTAAATCTCTCTAAAATTCATCGATAGAATAGAATACAATTACAATCATGCATTTAAAACAACATAAAAATGAGCTACATGGCATATTTATAAGAAGTCTCTATAACGCGTGGGTATTTTCATATAATATTACTTATGGTTAATATAAACTTTTGCACATGATGACACGTTCACATGCCACATGTGTAATGTCGTAATGTATAAGGCATGGAATGAAGCGAATAAATGAATGAAACAATGAAAAATATTAATGTCATCATTCATAGATAAATTTCATGTTGAAAGGGTATACAAATTGTTTATCAACTCGTTGAATTTGATTATTTTATTTTGAAATTTTAACTTTTGTACTGGTGATTTTGATCTAAGTTTAATGAGAAAGTAATTAAACTCAACTAAAAAAGAGTTAATAAGAAAAGGATCAAATAAAACAATGTTCATATTTATTTAGTTCTGTTATCTTTATATTTATTAAAAAACTTGTTTAATCAGCTAACACTGCACTGGAGTTGAAGATATTACATACGATTTACCAAAAAACATAGCTTAAAGCTTCACCTATCTTATCTTTCAAATTAAAGTCATTCTAATGTAAGAGTATTTTAATACAAGTACAGATATTTATATGTATAATATATGAATGTGCGTGATTTTCCATTAATAAATTGTCGATTTGATGATATTAATGATATTATTGTACATTTTAAGGACATAAATATTCTGAGATAATTCTTATTTGTACTCGTGCATGAATGAGATGAGAAAGTCAAATGATTTTACCAGATTGAAAGTTACAGCTTAAATTATTTAAAAGCAGTCTGTTTTTGCAAATGAATAAACTTTGAAGAGTGCACCAAAGAGCAAAGCCAAAAAACCAAATATACCTTTTTGGCAAACTTCCGCGAACAATGTAATATGTATGGTTGATGGTTCAATAGCATTTATATAACACAACACGAAGGAAACGAGTGCTCAAGTACTCCACTCTGTTGAGAGTCTATCAATATAATAATAGTTTCATTATACAATCTAATAAATTCGCACACATATTCTATGACCCATCAAATCAACAGCAAATCTCATTTATGCGCATTCAATTCCTGATCTCTGATTATATTTCTATTAATATCACTAATATGTTATGTGGATAGCTTTTAATACACATATAAAAATGAATCATTAATAAAGTCAAATGTTGAATTAAAAGGAATCGATAAAATGTGATTGGATCAAATTAATATTGATTGAAATTAGTTATAGCATGTGTTTCATGCTTTTTACATATAAATTTCATGAAAAACTTCTATCCGAAATTCTCTCATATAATAATTCTCATTTTTCTCATACACATTTACATGCATGGCAATTTCCAAAAGAAACATTTGAATAAAAACGAGATTTTAAAATAATAAATGGCTTTCATTGAATATGCATAAATTGAACTTATTGGACCATTCTCCATTCACAATGTAAATATTCCTAATTAGGGATGAATAAAAAGTTAATTATATAAGTTGATTAATTTGGTTGATTAATAAGTGGAATTTTTAATTAGTTTAAAATGTACAAGTGGATTTCCGGAGCTTTGTTCGCTTTCGTCATCACTGCCCTCATGACCTCCTCAGATGGAAAGAAGAAATTTAAAAGGCATCATTTTAACGATATTTGCACCTACACTAATGGTTCGATATAATTAATTGAACATTAATTAATTAAGTAAACCATCATAATAGAACTCCTTATATTTCTTAACTTATATAACTACAATATTAGTTAAATTTTCATAATTTCAGACAGCTCAGTAGATGACAAACAGTGCAACGCTTTGTTCGAAAGCTTTCTCCAGTGTCTTGAAGTGAAACCTCCTCCAAAGCCAACGAAGTTTCCAACTACGACGATTCCAACAACGGCCATTAAAACCACTCAAGCACTCAATGAAACAACGACGACGACTAAACAGAAGGAATTTGAGAATTTTGCTTATTCAAATAATTCTGAGAAAATCTTTCGATGTCAATGTCCAAAGAACACGTCGTGGGAGAAAGCTCTGAGATTTTGCATGGGCGATGAAGGAATTTCTTGCAAATCTCATCCAATCTGGGAAACTCAAGTTTGTCGCAAAGGGAAATGTACCGGGGCTCATATATGCAACTTTGCTTTCAACTTCCTACCTTCTTTTCTCATTACTTTGCTTGCCTCCCTCATTAACCTCATTCTTAGAATTTTGTAAAAGGCCCAACTAAATAACAATAGCCATTTTAAATATATTTAAATAACTAAACTATCAGTTAAAAATATTAAACTATCTCTTATTAATTATGTTCATAAAATCAGTAAATTCTATTTAATTCCAACTTTAACCGAAACTAACCAAGTAAAAAATCAAGTAAATGAAAAATTGGCTCTATTATTGCATTAGTTAAGTTCTGATCTGACTGACATGAAAAGTTCTAGGAAGAAGTGAAATTTGTATTTAATATAATTTTAGTAATTTTATTTATGTACTCAAGAAAGGTTACAGGTGTGTTTGATGGTATCTTTTTATAACATGGATAATTAAATTCGCACGGGCAGAAACTACACAATTTCTCTATTTATTTTATATACGTTCCTCAGTTGACTTTCCATGAATGAATTTGGGCTCTCTGGCTGTCTAGAAGGCGAAGAGGAGGAGGAATGCCATCATGAGGCAGAAAAGTCCCATAGCTTCAGACAAGGCAAATCCCAGGATAGCATAAGAGAAAAGTTGCTGCTTAAGGCTTGGGTTCCTGTTAAAAGAAACAATAAATTCATCAATTTCCCATTTAGCATGATAATTATTGTTTAATTATAATTATTATAATTATGGTTAAGATTAAGATAAGTTAAGCTTAAGTTAATAGTTTAAGATTTAAGTCTAGCCTCCGTCTAGCCTATTATACAATACAGTCCAAAGTACAGCTGGATTGCATAAGGAACCCAAACTGGTGAGGATAAAAAAAATAATCACCTGGCATATCCAATAATTAAAGATCCGAAGACGGATCCGATTCCAGCACCAGACCCAGCGACACCGACGGTGGCGGCTCCCGCTCCGATGAACTTGGCGGCCGAATCAATGTCACGTACCCGCGAGGTCGTTGAAAATTGGGCCGTCTGCCAACCCACCCAAAAAGGAAATTCTCAATTACAAATCTCGAGGCATAAAATGGGCAAATGGATGGTTTAGGTAAATGGGAAAATCGGTTTTACCTGAACTTGCTGCAAAATTGATGGTGTCTTGGTGGCGGCTATGCACGACATGGGCGTGGAGCATGCCGGGACAATTTTGCGGGCCGCGAAGTTGGCGACCAAGTTGGAGCGAGTGGCAAAGAGTCGGAGGGCGTTCATTTTGATTCTAACTGTGAAAAGGAATTAGCAAATGGTGATTTGAAAAACTTTTTCTTACTTTGTCGGTCAACTTTTTCGCCGAGAAAGAATGGAGAAGCGGAGAGGAACTCGAGAGGCAGTTATGGCGACCGATATTGAATTCCTGGACCTAAAGAAGCCTTGCGCATAAACTCACAATGGATTCTCCCTATCTCGTCACAACGGGGAAAAATGAGAATTCATGCGCAGTCTTATTCCCCAAGAGGCTGCATCTACTCCACACTAGATCCTCACCCCAATCGTGCCGATTTCAAATATACCACGGGAAATTAAATTATTGAAACATGCGGATTTCAACAACGTGAAACGTGCGATGAACGTAAAGTTGAATGTTTAATTGTTTAACAGTAATTAACTTTAACATATCATTAATATATAACATTAATGTATTAATACTCGAAACGACACGTTAAAACACTAGTTAAAATTAAATCATTTTGATCAAATTTTTATTAAGTTATTTAAATTAAACCAAAATGAGTGATTCGGAATCTGACTATGAGGCTCCTGAAGAGGTCAATTTGAAGGATTCAAAGGTCAAAGCTAAGAAGCAAGAAGACATGGTTTTAGATTACAAAAGATCTATCCAAAGCATGATGAAGAGGAAAAGGAAAGAGAAGGACGTTTTATTTAAGGTATTGTATTGTAAATATTTTAATGTTATAAAAATTAAGATATTAGATTGTATCATATTGAGTGTCATTATTATTAAAAACATATTAGCTAATTAAACATGTTTAAATTTTTAGAAACAAGCCGAAGTTCGAAGAGATGCGATCCAAAAATCGAATTCTCATAATTCTCCTCCAACTCCATCAGTTCCACTCGAACCAACGGGGACTCCTTTATCAGAAAATGAATCCGCCACAAAGAAAAAGAAAATTCCAGCAATGAAGCCCGGAAGAGCCGAAGCTGCCTTTGATTTCAAGAATCGACGTCTCCAACATGTAGCAGATAGAGATAAACTTCCTGTGAGTCGAATTCAAGAAATTCACCAGAATAAACTCAAGGCATCCGGTCGGGCTCTCACGTCATGAATTCTTAACTAAAAGGAGCGTAAAGTTCAGTGCCTTTATTTTTTATCACTTGTTGATCTTGTGTGAATTTGTAATATAATCTTAAATCTTATTTAAACGCAATTATCGATTTCCTCTTCAACATTTCACAAGCCTTTTGAAATGACGTTTAGTTTGAGTGATGAATTACAATACTCTTTATTAGAATGTGCAGTCGTTGAAATTAACATTTGTATAGATTGAATTGTTTAATATATCAGAAATATTAAATTCCTGATATTATTTTCATTTATAAAGTCAATTTATTAGCTATATAAAAAAGTTTAAAATGTTTGAACTTCATTTTCGCTATGATTTTATTTTAAATCTTTCACTATCTGTATATGAGTATACGTACTTAAGTATAAGTATTCACTTTTAAATTGAAATTATAATTTAAAAAATAATTTAAACAACTGTTATTTTATAAATCGTTAAATAAATATATGAGCAGCAGCAGACAGACGAGGCATGACAATGATTATCATATCCTTCATGAATGTTAAACCTTTTCATGCACAGAGTTCACCTTTCTGGTTGAATGGCCATATAAAAAGCTAATGGGAAAGGTAATTAGATTCATAACGTACAAATGACTCTTTATGAATCCTTTTTTCATCTCTTCCGAATTGAAATGACTTCATTAGACCACTAATTATATAGAGAATAAATTCCATATTTTGATTGCAAACGATAAAAAAGGATTTCGCGCATGATCTCATAATTTGCCCTTGGATCACATTGACTCATTTGCCCGGTGCGGTGTGAGTAACATTTTTGACAACCACACCTTTACTCACCTGCCACTTCAGTTGATATGATTCAACACTTTCCATTTCATTTCACTTTACTTTAAACCTTGCTGAATTTATCTCATTCTCGTTAATCAAGTTATCTGTAAAGGTTCTAATCGACGTGTGCTAAAAGCGCTTATCTGTCAAATAATAATCTTTGTAAAAGGAAGTTATCTTTTCCATTTCATCACCGGCGATTAAAAGATTCAAAATTCATTTAAAAATTTCCAGTCTTCCTCGACTATTCATTCCGGTTACGACTTTTATCGTTGTTTTCAAGTTGGCCTTAAGTGAAATTTCAACTTGTGAAAATATTACAAGAAAGATGGCCGTGTCAAAGGGGAATTCAATTTTTTCGGGAAAGCTTCATGAGGTGACTTCATTTATAAATATATAATATAACATATGAACGACTTACAACTATCTATTTTATTTTAAAAACTAAACAATTTATTATTTGATTATAATCAATTCCTCCAATTGGATGTTTAGTCAAAAAAATGTTATTTTTATTTTATCACAGGAATTGAAAGGCGATGGTGTAAATGTGATTTTCTCTCCATACAGTATCACAAATGTCTTTGCACTTGTCAATGCCGGAGCAGGTGGAAAAACTAAAGAAGAAATCAACAACTCTTTTGGATTCACGGAGAATGTCCACGATGAATTTAAAGCTATTTCCGATAACATTGAAAAGGTATATTTTACTTATTGACCTCAAATAAGCTCATCAAATCAAAAAATACTAATTAACTTGCTACATTATTAGTCAAGTTTCATGATTACCATATTCAAATTTCTTTTTTCCTTGAATTGTAATTATAAATGTGATTTTTAAATAGTCGACCGATTATGGAAAAAGTGTGACAATCGCGAACAAAGTTTTCGCCCAAATTGGAAAAGGCTTTGAATTGAAGGAAGAATACGTCAATGTTTTGACAAATAAATATGGTTCTGGAATGGGACAAGTCGATTTTGGAAATGCTGCTGATGCTGCAGACACAATCAATAAATTCGTCGAAGACACCACGAAGGGGAAAATCCAAAAACTCATCACGCCTGGTATATTATTTTAAATTTTTTCGTATTAAACTATTTTGAACTTATCATTTTATCATTTAGATGCTTTAAATGACATGACGAGACTGGTCCTTGTGAATGCCATCCATTTCAAGGGATCCTGGATGAAGAAGTTCGATGTGAACAACACGCGAAATGAAGATTTCAACATCAGTCCTACAGAGAAAGTCATCGTTCCAATCATGCGACACAACAACAAAAGACTCAACGCTGGAGTACTTGAAGAATTCAATAATATGAAAGTTCTTGAACTCCCATACGATGTAATAAAACATTTCGTAGTCATTATTTTATTAAATAAAACGGACTATCTTAACAATTACGTTAAATATCTTAAGAATCTCCAAAATTGAATCCTTGTCTAGTTAAGTATAATCTGTTATTTTATTTTAATTATTAAATATTCAGGACGGTCGTTTGTCGATGTTCGTCTTCTTACCAGAAGGATTTGGATTTACTATGCCTTCGCTCACTCCTAAGGAACTTATGGAAAAGATGCATGAACAGCAAGTGAACTTAACATTGCCGAAGTTCAAGATCGAAGCCACCATCAATTTAAAATCTAAGTTGAACAAGGTATAATAATCATTATGAATCTATATTAATACATTAATACAAATATTACTATTTTGATTCAATATTAAGCAAACTTGAAATAACTCAATTCTATCACTGACAATTAATAAGCATGATTGGATTGTATTATTATGGTACTATCATTACAAATCTGACTGACAATTGTAAATGACTAAACTTTACTGATTTTTAAAACAGTTCTATTTTTTTAATTCCAGCTTGGAATCAACGAAGCTTTCAGTCCAAATGCCGATTTCACTGGAATTTCAGATACAGGACTTTCCATTTCAGCTGTCATCCAAAAAGCCACAATTGAAGTGAATGAAGAAGGAGCTGAAGCAGCTGCAGCTACTGGTAATAAAACTACTAAATAAAAACTCTTGCGTAACCATCTAACGTAAACATGTCAAATTGTATGATTATGTATAAGTTTTATTAATTCCTATTTGACTTTATTATAGGAGTTATAATGATGATGAGATGCATGCCGTTCTATTTCGACTTTTATGTTGATAAACCTTTTGGTTATCAAATCGTTGACAAGGAATTGGATCTCGTTCTCTTTGAAGGCCGCGTTGGAAATCCGTCAGCAGAATCCTAAAAAGCTTGACAGCTAAATTCCCTTCATTCCTCGATAAATAAAAGTTCCGTCCAAAAGTTACCTAAAAATTCGCTTTAACACAAAAGTGCCTTGTATTTTACATTGTAAAGTGTAATTTCTCTTAGGACAACGCTTTATTTCTCTAATAACGCTAATGCTCTATTTATATCGAACTTGCCTTACAGCTAATGATTAATTTTTAATTTATTAGCACATAAAATTTTATGTTGAATATTTATGAAAAAGTTGAATAAAATTGTTTAATTAAACAATAATATTGATGGTTTTCGGATTTTAAACAACAGGTTTCTTAAAACACATTTTACATTCATTTCAAATGTTCATAAAATGTCTATATATCTAATAAATATTAAAATTGGCATCCCCAAAGATATCCAATTTCTAAATATCAAAGTCGAATATGAAAGTAAATTAGTAATTTCAATATTTTTGAGAGGATGAAATTAAAGTTATTTAATATTTAGTTAATTAGATTTAACTATTCAAAATTACAAGTTTCAAGGGGTAATTAAAAGTTGGGAAGATGAACGGCCTTTTTGACACGAGGTCAATGATGGTAAACCGCGAGCGCCTTTCCAAAGAACTTGGTGCCAAAGAGCGGAACATCAAAATGAACAAAGGATGCATTTGGGCCGCGAACATGGCACCGATCCTTCATCGAATGAGCGGAGTTTGCATGGACCGAGCTGAGTAATTTATTATTTTAAAGTTTAATTATATAAAGCGTCACACTCTTTTACAAATTTATTTGTGTGAATATCTAAATTAGTTAATTAAATATTTTTTAAACTTTTGAACAGGTTGAGACGAAAGTTGATGGACAGCAAAGATGAATATTTTAAATACTGCCGTGGTCTTTGCCCTCCACGCAACGGAGTTTGTGACAATGGAGACGCCTGCTGCGTTCGACAAGTTCTCTGTGGGACTGAAACTGACGAGTACAAGACTGATCCAGCGATGCCAATGAGAACTACTCCTTGGGACCACAAATATATTCTCTTTGCGGGTATAATACCATTAAATAGAAATATAAGTTATACAATATAACGTATCTAGAAACGGCAATTTAATTTTTTTCTCCTTTATATGATTCATATTAGAAAGCTATTTGAGATTTACAATAATTCTTATATTCTTTTATTAGGACACAGTTCAGAGGGCCTTGGATATGAAGGATACTTAAAAGCTCGCTACAATTCAGGTTTACCAGAAACACGATTTTGCCGTCCGCCAACAGTTAATTCAGAGTAAGGGATTAAGATATATAAATTTAACTAAAAATTTTCTAAAGTTTATTGACAATGACTATCGGATATATTCTTCCGATTCGCGGATAGATTGGAAGATAATTTTTAAAATATTTAACTTTATAGATATGCGTGGCAATTATGGGAAAATGTCAATTGCCGAGAACGGAAAACTTTTCCAAGGAAGGCTGAAATCCGAAAGTTCTATCGTGCACGTGGAGCTTTTTATCCTCCTGACTTTGCACCGTTTGTCTTCCCAATTGTCAAGTAGAAAAACGAAATCAATTCGACCTTATTTTTTCACCTGTTTCATTTTGTATTTGAAAATCTTGATTCTTTGACTTTTTATTCTAATCTAATTATCTTTGATTGTAATTAAATCGTCCTCTCAATTCTAAATTTTGAGTAAAATGACAATAAAATATGCTAATTTGAAAAACAACCTTGTTTTAACAGTCGTCACATCATAAATTTATTTCAGTAGGTTTTGAGTCGACATTCAACTAACATTGCTTCATATTCGATTGTTAGCGGTGGTTGGTAAAATCTTAATGAATTCCATGCGAGTGATGAGGCAAAGAGCAAATCTGAATCGAATTCAACGATAAAGAACTTTGTGAGCAAATCCCCCAATTTCCTTCTTTCGTCGTTCTCTGCTGACAAAGCTTCGAAGATTTTCCTTGCCACATTCTCTAATAAATACAAACAAAATTAAATGAATTCAATATTTAATGCAGAATGAAGTAAACGCATAGGTAATATTGTAATAAAGATCTTACCAAATAGTTCGTAGTTCCAAGTAATAAACGGTGGGCCAGAGTCTTTTTCTAATAATCCCAAATTATGAAGTTTCTCAACTTGTTTTCCCATATCTCCAATTAGAGAATTCTGTTAAAAATACTTTTACAATTTAACAATTTAAATGGAAGAATCAGATTTTTTACCATTTTTGATAAAATCTTCCCAAGTTCAACACACTTCGTATGGAATTCATTAACATCCTTTCTGTAAATTTAAAATAAAATATTATCAAGAAAAGTTAAAGAAAAGTTAAAGTAAAAGTTAAATAAAATAAATATATAATTTACTCGTTCAGAGACACCATTCCATTGATTAAAAGTGACCCAGTTGAATAGTAAGCAATCCAATTATTGATGCAATTGCTGAATGTAACGATTGTATCATTCAAAACTCTTCTGGATCCTGTTTGCGCTCCTTTTGTCGGAGTCGTAGATGAAGCTGTGAAATCCAAAAATTGATTAATTCAAATATGTTAAATATATAAAACATGTTTTCGACCTAAATACTCATATTATTGATTTAAAATAACAATTACATAATAAACATACATGAGCGTCGACTGTTTCGTTTTTCCATTTAACGTCTAATATTTAAAAAATGACTGGAAGACTATAATGTAATAAGAAAATTCGCTTCTATCCTCTTCTATTTATTAATATCCTATTAATTGGTTGTAATCTTCATTTAAGACTCTTGATTTTCTTCACTTCTTTGTAAACAACTTTTGCTCGAACTGAAAAACATTTATTATAATTATTAGTAATATTACATTAATAACACAAAAAATAAATAATATCAATCAATAATGAAATATTTGCTCTACTCAATATAAGGTGCAAATTTTACAAAACTTAAAGTTATAAGGGTTATAGTTCAATATAGTTATAGTTCAATTTACCGTATGGGTCCCAACGAATATCTTCAATTTTCTCAGCAAGTCGCTCTCTTGAGCAGAAAACTTTATGGCCGGTTACAGTGCTTTCTATCAAAACCAGAACGGATCTGAAATGAAAAATATTGATGATATTAAATATTAAGTAATACAATATGACAAACGATATTAAAAAAATGTTAATGTAGTGCTCATAATCATCTCATCTAATGTTTCCAAATTATACATAAAATTACGTAATTATCTTTTAATATGAAAATAAGTTAAAAACTTTAATCTGACTTTGATTTTGCTCTTTTCAAAAGGATATTCGTTATGAACATTTTTCAACGAGGTTGGAATCTTCTGGTTAATCAAACCATTCCAACATTGACCTCAACAATAATAGTAACTTGATATGGCAATTTTCAAATTTTAAAAGCTTTTAGAAGAGTAATTATAAAACTAAACAATTAAGTTAACGAGAGAGCTAAATAAAATTTGTGAACTCGTGAAGTGAAGAATTAAATCACTCAAAAGTTGAGCAAAATCTTCGCTTCATTCAGATTTCATTCAGTAATAACTGCAGGGTTACTTGAAACATTTATTTCGATATAGGTCTAGACTATGCTCATAAATCCGCACAGTTCAAAAGTATTATCTCAATCAAATGGTCTTTGAAAAACATGAACCGGGTATTTAGGGCCCTTCTTAAGAATAATAATGAACTCTTGAGGGACTTAAAGTACTTTAAAACCCGAAAACTCCTCTCACCCGCCACTTTCGTCTCCGCAGTTCCCCCCTCATTTCAACCCTATTTGAAACTTTCAAGGGTCGATAGGCCTATTGGTAAGAAAGTTTAACCTTCAAAAAACCAGTTTTGTGCATAAATAAAATCATATTCGTAGTTACTATATTAAAAAATTAATAATTAATAATATTTAATATTTTCATATTTTATGATAATTATTAATAATTATTAATAATTAATATTTTCATATTTTATGATAATTATTAATAATTATTAATAATTATCATAAAATATGTATGAATAAATACGATTATGACTCATTTCTTGTTAAAATTACAGGAACTTGGCTTTTATATTGGCCAGCCACATGGGGCCTTACACTAGGAACAGAGGGGATTCCATCCCTGGAGCTTTTGAGTCTCTTCGGGGCGGGAGCTTTGGCCATGAGAGGAGCTGGCTGCACCATCAATGATATTTGGGACCGTGACATTGATGGGAAAGTGTCCAGGACAGCAGGACGGCCGTTGGCTGCTGGGCAAGTTACCGTAAAAGCCGCCACGGGTTGGTTGGCTTTTCAACTCTCAACAGCTCTTTTGGTTCTTCTCCAACTGAAGACAAATCCTTGTTTTTATATTGCTCTTGGATCTCTTGGTAAGATATTTAATTTAAAAAATTAACGCCATTTAATTTAACATTCATTAATTTAATCATAGGATCAGATCTTACAACTACAAATCATTAACATTAAATATTTAAGTTCACATATACATATATAAAATAATCTTTTTGGATTACTATCAAATTAAATTAAATTTCCTTTTTAGGTCTCGTCTTTGTATATCCATTGGCCAAACGAGTGACAAATTGGCCCCAAGGAGTTCTCGGCCTTACGTTCAACACAGGAGTATTAATGGGCTACGGAGCCACAAGCCAAGTGCCATTCTCTCCAGAAGTATTGAGTTTATACACTGGAGCATTCTTCTGGACACTCATCTACGATACCATTTATGCTCACCAAGATAGGGAAGAAGACGCATTGTTGGGACTCGGTTCCACTGCTAGATTATTTGGAGACAAATCCAAAATCTATTTGACACTTTTTGCTGGTGGGATGATTTCCTCTCTGACGACAACCGGCGTTTTGGCGGATTTGTCATGGCCATATTTTCTATCCATTGCTGCCACTGGAAGCCATTTAACTTGGCAGGTTTGTTGGGAATTTTATTGATATCAATTTTACTTGATAAGCTTTAAAGTTTAATTTAAATGTTATTGTATTTTGTAATTCATATTATTGTAATTGGTTTTGATTGATTTTTAGATTTGGACACTTGACATTAATAATGGGAGCAACTGCGCTGAAAGATTTTTATCGAATAAGTACGTGGGGCTTCTGATCCTTCTCGGACTCTCTGGTTCATATCTGCTCAAGAACTCCCAAATGCAAATATTGGACAATAGCATTTTATAGCATTTCTAGTTTATTTCTGTTGTGTACCTTACCTAATCTTTTTAATTTCTGTTACTTTGTTTGTTTGTGACTAGTTTTAAGGAATTTCTGTGATTAACGTTTAGTTATTAGATATTTAGGTCGAATAAATGAATTACGAATAAATGTTTATTCAAACTATTTGAAATTTATCCTATTTACAAGCATGCTTATTTTGATTTCAAATCGGCACAACCACAGAACAGAAGCATCAAGATTTTGGTTTGGTTTGGAATTTTGATAATTCTTAAGTTTTGCATCGGTCGTTAAACTCATTGATAACTCATAATTACTGCGATAAGATAACTGTATCGAGGGAAATTACGAAAACTTAAAAATAAATTGATACTTAAAAACTTTAAAATGTTTTAGCATTTAGGATTTAACATTTTGTATTTTTGTATTAGATTTAGACTTAATAGCTTAATATCAATTGGATTAATTAGTAATTAAACAAGTTTGACATTAACCATATTGGAAGCACAATGATGCAAAAAAGGGGTTCTCAAGCGTCCGTGTTTCCGGCAGACAAGAAAAAAGAAGCGGAAATGGAAGCAGACAAAGAAAATGAACATTCGGAACATTCAGAACAGGAGAATTATGAACGAGACCTCGACCGGCTCGCTCGTGAGGAATTGAATCGTCTCCAACGATCCTATCGCTTAATGGAAAATGACCGGAAATCTTTCGCCATCATGTCCGGAACGGCACGGAACCGCCAAGATCGAATCCTCCATTGTCTCCGATTAGAAAAAGCTGATTTGTTGTTGGATTTGAGCAACGCCACTTCGCTCCCTTTCGTTGAGCAAGACAAGAAATTGCAAAAGCGAGTCTTTGAGCTTTTGTCCCATTACAATGCGTATTTGGAAGACATCAGTTACCATTTGGGTCAAATTTCCGAGATTGAGGAACAGTTGGACAAAATCACTAAAAGGGTGATTCAACAGCAATTGAAGGTCCAAGCCTTATTCGGGGCTTCGTTGTCTCCTGGGATGGTCGAGAAACGGATGCGAATTTTGGGCAAACGGCTTTACACCTACACGAGCAGATTTGATTCAGTAGTTGCAGTAAATCGGAAAATTCGTGATGACATCGACAATTTGCTGCTCAATCGAGGAAGATTCCACTTCCGGTATAAGAAACTGAAGGAAGCTATTGAGAAATCCAAGAGGCAGATGCAAGAAATTGTGGATATGGCCACGAGCACTTATGATCAAAGGTTACTTAATTCAATACATTTAATTGTAATTAAAAATATTTAGTAAATAGTAATAATTGTATGACTGACATTGTAATTATAAGATCAATTATTATAGAATAATTAACTAAATGTTAATATGATTTAACCAGAAATTAATGAAATGATCAAAACTTCTATAATAGAGATGAAGCTGTATTCAAGATAAAATCCATCAGAGAACGGAATGAAAAAGAGTCGAAACAACATGTTTTGGAAATGAAAGAATTTCAGCGAATTCTCCACCACGACGAAAAGAGCCACAAGTTCATGAGTATTAAAAATCAAGATAGACAAGTGATTGAACACGAGATTGACAGAATAAGTAAGTCTTTTTTACATAATAAACAAGAATTATTAATTAAAATGCTAAAAAGGAAAATTTTCTTGAATAGAAGTCGGAATGCTTTCTATTAATTAAAGTAATAAATTGAATTAAAGTCAACTTTTAATAATATTAGACCGACTTGATGGTGCGAAGAACAAAGCATTAGACGATCTTTTACGGAATTATCGTAAAAGCTTCAAACTTCTTCTCAAAGTGGCCAAGACGAATGATGTTGAGTCACTCCTTCACTCTTACAATGATCAAGGACTTAAAAACTTTTCAAGATTCAAAAACATTAATGATCTCAATCAAGAGGTAAAAATCATTAATTTATTTAACCATAATATCTCATATGTTTAAATTAGCAAATTGGTGTTCAATTTTCTATTAAAACAATTAATTTTAATTAGACGGAAGCTTTGCATGATGCCATTAATGTCATCAAAGGAGAAATTGACCAAACTGTGAAAGAATCCAAAGAAAGCAACCGAGAAGTTCAAACTGAAATTGTGAGGAAACGCCGAGCGTTTAAAGAAGCCAAACTCAAATTCACAAATCTCCTCGCATCTTGGGACAATGCACAAGTGAACATGGAGAGAATTGTCAATTACGTCGAAGCAGTTTTTAATCTGGCTAAATGTGACAGCTCCCCAATTATTCAACTATTAGGTTTGTTTAACTACATATTAAGTTTCTAATAAAGTTTAAATTTTAAATGCATATCTTAAAGTCGATTTAATATTTAATATATAATTTTTATAAACAATAAGTGTTAGTAATTAATTACAGATTCTTCGGTCCTATTTGTTGCAATGCAAAATGCAATTGTCAATTAATTTGGTTACCTTTAATTTAATTAGGAAATAACTACGGGATTCAACCACGTAATGTGATTTTATGCCTAAAAATCCTGGAACACAAAGTCGTTTCACTCCAACAGACAAAAGCAATTTACGAGTTGAGGAAATCTGTGGAACGCGAGGGTGGTCCTTTGGGACTAAAACCCGCTACTTGGAAAGGAACGGCCATAAAGAACAAACCCCAAGGCGGACCTTTTAAACCCAAACTCATCATTGCTGGGAGGTTGGCCGAAATCGGACAAGAAGATGACGACGATGACACGGACCATCCACAAGTTGTGGTGGATTTGGTTCCTTATTCTTACAAAGACTTGAGAGAAATCATCATGAAAAAGATTCGCGACAGCGGTTGGTTGGAACTCACCGACACGGACACTTTTGGAACGACGGTTTTGAATTCACCGAAGTCCACCGAGTCAGTTGACGTTGTCGACGTTGAGGCCAAAAAGTCGAGAATTAAGAAACAACAATTATCAAAGGCCCTGAACGAAGAAAAGGAAAGGAAGGCGAAAGAAGAAGCAGAATTGTTGGAACAAGCTGCTGCCATAAAATCTCTCGAATTAAAAGAAGAAGAATCAGAAGGTTTTTTTTATTTAAATTCTAATTAATTATTAATTGTATACATAATTAGGTAATTATAATTAATGCCATAATCAAATTCATAATATTAATTTGGAAATACAGAAATTATTTAAGAAAGTTGGTTAAAACATATTTATTAAAAAATTAAAATAAATTATGTAACTTTAGGGGAAGAGATGAAGAGACTTGAAAAAGATGCGCGGCTTTTAGATGACTATGAAACAGAAGAAGACGAAGAGGACGAAAAGCCGAAACCTCCACCGGTTCCACCATTGAAGGCCATTGAGACTGACTCAGGCGAAGCGGACGAAGACGAAGAACGTCCTGAGACAAACGATGAAGCAACAGCGACAGTCGAAACTGATTTTGAAGATGCAACCGAATATGGAGATATGGAAGAATAATTCTGATAAATTAATTCAAATGCAATAAATTTTTAGACTTTTAATTAAATCTTTAGTGCTTTTACTTTAATTTTAATCAAACATTAGAAACTGTTATTTCATTTTTACTAAATTTAATTCCTCTTCAATCTTTATATCAAGTCTTTTCAACTTTTCAAATAAATTGCAAATGGCGCGGTTCAATATACAGGAAAAGATAATTTGGTCGTTATAGGTCAATGAAGAAAATCTAATTTCTATATTAATAAATGTCTTATAAACTTACGAGAAATAAACTCGTATAATAAATAAAAGTTATTATCAAATTAATATTATTTGAATTTAAATTGTATATTTACTGAAATCCCAAATGCCAATTTCACCAGAAAAGGACAATTGGTTAACCGTTGACCCAAAGTTTGAAATTTGTTTTGTAAAGCCAGGGAAGTTAGACATACATCCAGTGACATTCGGCTCTGATAGCGATTTGAACATCCAAGTAAACAACCCTTTAATTATAAAATGTATTTTAATTTAAATTAGGTACTAACATTAATTTATAAATAAATGTATTACCTCCCATGACTGGACTCTAAAACAAGGTAAAACGGACTTTTTCCTTTTTTTCAATTCTTTCTCGATTATTTTGAGTCTCTCAATTTGATTAGTAATGCCAGCTATAATTTTGAAAAGTTATTTTTATGTTAATTAAATTTGCCAATTAAATTTTTAATTACTTCAATATTTTATATAATTTCTGCTTTCATACTTGGTAGATCAATCGGCGTTTCAGTCTAATATAAATTCATCAATTTAAATTGACAATTTGCATATTAGGTAAGAATTTTTATTGTTTGTATCGTGAGTCTTACGTGTGATTTCTCATTTTATCAGGGTGATTTTTAACAGGTAGCGATAAAAGAAAATTAATTTTATTTGGAACGTTGAAACTTTCTTCGATTAAATAATTTCTCAAAGCTAAATACTTTTAACAATAAAAATGTTAAGGTTCATAAATTGCATTTTATTTGAATCTTGTAAATTAGATATTTATTATTACTTGCAATAAGAACTGCTTCAAAGGAAACTCCATGTGAATTCTTCAGATCCTTAATACTGGCTGTTGGAATTTGTCGCAGAGAAAATTATAATGTTATCTTTTGAAAAATTCTTTACGTTTGTCCAAATTTCATCATGTGAATGGGAATAAAAACCTTTAAGATACTCAAAAAGCCCAATGAAGAATATTATAGTATATATAATAGTTTGGGTTAGGAATTGAAATTCCATCTGTTGTAAATTTGCTTAACAAATTGACAACAGAATAACCATCAGCAATACAATGGTGAATTCTTAAGACGAGCAAATCTCCATTGTTCCATTCTTGTTGTCGGACAATCGCGGCTTCCCAGGGGCTTCTAAAGTTTGCAAAAGGAGCAAGCAGAAAATTTTCAAGGAAATTCCGAAATTCACCTTTGAAACTCCTCCATTAGCTTCATGTAAATAAACATGGTCTTCAATTTTGAAATTTTCTTATTTTTCCAGAAGAGAAACCAACAATAATTACCAACAAATTGTACCATTTCGGGATAGTGAGATTTCACTACTTTTTCGAAATCCTTTAATTAAAAGAGAGGCCGTGGGATATTCGAAGTTGTCAACTCCGATGATTGAACTTCGGGTAGTGAAGATTTGTGAAATTTCAGGGCGGAATATTGGAGCTAAAATATTTTTTACAAATCACCGAAAAATGTATAATGGTATAAATAATATTACAAATATTGGAGAAAGTGTAATTACAAATATTGTTTTTGTTATAAATTTCAGATTATTTATTAACACAATTATTTTTCTTGTAACCATTTTTAATTTATCTATTTTATTTGATTAATTTTATTAAAATGTAAGAATTTCAGAAAAAGTAAAATTGAACAGTAATACAAGCGTTTTTATTCAAATATTGATTACATTTTTTAAGTATTGCATTAATTGACCAATTCAAATGATATATTTAATAGTTTTTAATTTGAGACTATTTTAGTAAATCGTTAATTTTATATGATCATTTTTTATTTATAAAATGATGTTCTACAAAAAATAAGTTATTAAATAGAATCTACATTAAATAAGATTTATTGCAATTAAAATTTTAAATAGTTTTATGTTTTATTTAAGTTTAATTTATATCAAATTAAAATTTATAATAAATTGATTTAACACAATATAATTATAATCAGTAACCTTGGCTATGATCTAATTATGATGAAATGCAAAATTGTTAAATTGTGTTGGAAATTCAAGTGTATAATAAAAGTTTATAGAAGATATTAAATTTTAATGTATATTTACCATAAATGGCTTAACAGTTTTTTCAAGAATTCTCGCGTTTTTTCGATTGTAAAAATCATGCAAAGCAAATATAAAAATCATTTAACAAGAGAAAAAATAATTACATATGGTACATTAAATGTAAATAAAAATTAAAATCATTGCTAAATTTTTTTAATTTACCAATTAAAAGGAAATAAGGTTTAAGAATATATGGAAAACTTGTTAAATTCATTTTATGCTTCTCTTTTTCTTTTCAGAAATTTAATAAGATTAAGTTCATTAAGCATTATTATAAAGTTAAACATTTAAAATGGCATTTGCTCTTTTGAGTAAATAAATTTCATCTTCTATTAATTTTGTAAGTTTTTTTATCTTTTCGCTTGAAGTAAATATTGATTTGTCCAACACGCAAGAAAACATAATATGACCATTGTAACTTAGCGAAGCCAATTCGGCCTCTGTAAGAAAAATATATATATTTATTCAGTATATAATATTTTTAAGTACTTTATATTTATACCATATATTATTAATATTATTATGAATGGAATGAACAAAGGACATTACTCATTTCTCCATAATTAATTGCTCCAGCCAAAGATAAACTTTCCACGTTCGATCCAAAAATGTTGATGGGCTGTGGAAAGCCTGGAAAATTGGTCATCAATCCATATAAACTTTTTGACATATTAGCAAACGGTCTAAGCATCCAGATAAATAATCCTTAACATTGAGAATCAAAATGATAAAATTAGCATAATAATCTTTTCAGACGAGGAGTGCAAGGAATTTACAAATTGGCTATTAAAAATACCATAAGTATATAAGATACACTGGTAAATATTAATGTAGTGATGATTAAAATTTGAAAGTTTGATGGTGTTTAAACATTATAAGTTACCTCCAGAGATTGGAATGAAACTAAATAAAAAACTAGGAAGAGCAGATTTTTTCATGATTTTTAAATTTTCATCAACTTTTTTAAGCCTTTTGAGTGGAATTGATAAACCGACTATTAAAATTAAATATATTACATTAGAAAATTATTCACTTAGTATTTTTAATGTCAATTAAATATCAAATTATTCATCAGATATAAACATTTATTTTTACCAGGTAATTCAATAATTCCCGCTTTCCTTTAATTGAAATAAGAAATGTTTATTATGCACTATTATTTTATCATTAGGTATTATTCAATTTTAATTTTTAAATTTAATCAGTTGAAAGTCATGTCTCATTTATGTGAAATGTGAAAATAAATATAAACATACTGTCTAGTTTAGAAATGCTTTTGGTTTTTTTTGCCAAAAGGCTAAGGATATAGAAAGACGTATTTTAGTGTAGTTGTAATAATATGAGCTGTAATCTTACTAATACTACCTATATATCCTGGCCTTTGGGCAAAAAAAGTCAAAAACATTTCTAAACTAGACAGTACATGTGATTCCTCAATTTTTCTGGATGATTTTTTGAAGGTATTGGCGTTATAAGAAAAATATTTGGCGGAACATTTAAACCTTCGTTAATAATCAGGTTGTGAAATGCTCCAGTGTATGCTATTTAAATAGATAATTAAATATACCAGAATTATATTATAATTTAAATTCGATCCAATTCGAGTGCAACATTAATATTAAAAAAATTACCTGCACAAAGTACAGATTCAAATGCAACTCCATGTTTTCTTTTTATTTCATTAATATAAGAAATTGGAATTTGACTTGAAAAAGCTCCAATGGATTTTTCATTAAGATTATTAAGTTTTAAATCCCATACGTTATTATTAATTAAAAAAAATTTTACTGCTTCAAAAACTCCACAAAAGAGTGTTGTTAAATTTTTAGACAAAGCTTTACAAGTTGATTTATTTTTTGTAATTTTAAAGTTGGGTTTTGGAAGATTTCCTCCTCCCTTTGACAATTCTTTCATCAAATTAATAAAAGAATATCCGTCCATAAGCACGTGGTGAGCTCGAAGTATAATTATAATATTTCCATTGGACCACGATTGTTGATCAAATTTAATAATTTCCCAGGGACTCTTATTTTGTAGAAATGGTTTGAAAAGTTGTTCAAAAAGATAATCGTTTAATTTATTTTCATTTTCAAACTTTTCTTTAATTGAATAAACGTGTTCTTCAATTTTGAAATTTTCTTCATTTTTCCAGAATAAAAATCCGCAAAATGACTCCAAATGTTGCTTGGTTTCAATGAATTGTGGATTTTGAATCCAAGCTTTATTTATTTCTTCTTGCATAAATTCAAGATTTACATCTGAAGATAATACGAATCGAAATAGAAGAGGCGTTTTAGGTTTTTTTCCTTGTTCAAAATTATCTAAAGCTAAAATTGTGCTTCTTGTTGTAACCATTTTAGAAAGATCTTTACGAAAATTGGGGGTTAAAACTGTCTTGACGAACCACCGAAATATATAAATTGGAATTACAATTAGGCAAATTAATGGGGAGAGGAAGAAATATATAAAGGTTAATATAACTGCTAAAACGTTCTTTAAAATTTTATTTAAAGGAATCATGGTAACTTATGTGATTTGTTAGTAAAGACAATATTTAATATTTACACTAGGCAAATTCTAAATGATTCAATGTCGGGTCTCTTGAATTGGTTGTTTAGAGAAAACTTTTTAACGGCCTAAATTAGACAGTCTAATCTAATCATGACATGAGATTGTTAGCATAGCTATAGTAGGCTAGTATTTCATAATAAAAAACCAATAATGCGTGTTTGTATACTTCGTATGGTATGGCATAAGTTTGTTTTACTATCTTTGGTTTTAGGTAGCATATTTTTTTCATAAAATCCTTATATTGAATAACGTCTTATTTTCTATATCTAAGTTAAACAATTTATAGGTAATTGATTAAGGACACGAAGATCAATTTTATAATTTACAAATTAAAGTTTAATGATAAAATCATAATATATGAAGTATAGGTAAAAATCATTAATTTATTTAATCATAATATATCATTAGTTTAAATTAGCAAAATTACTGTTCATTTTTGTATTTAAACAATTTAAGTTAATTAGACGGAAGCTTTGCATGCCGGGCCTTTAAATTAAAAAACCGGGTATATTACGGAATTTCGCGGGTTTTTGAATTTTTTCGGGAAGTTCCTGCAAGACGCTGCAGGAAATAATTAGCCAGTGATGATATCTTGACCTTACCCAACTATCCTCCAAATTTCAGACTGGTAAATTGTGGTAAACGTGACATTTCAAATACACGTAATTTCACTATACCTAGCATTGTGCTGTGCTTTTACTTCTTGCTCATCACATGTACATTAAAATTAAAATCATGGTTAATTACTTTTAATTTATCAATTAAAAGGAAATAAATTAGGAATATATGGAAAACTTGTTAAAATTCATTTTACATTTTTCTTTTAATTTTCAGAAATTTAATAAGATTAAACTCATTAAGCCTTATAAAGTTAAACATTTAAATTTGCAATTGCTTTATGGAGTAAATAAATTTCATCTTCTATTAATTTAGTAAGATTTTGGGCCTTTTTGCTTGAAGTAAATATTGATTTGTCCAACACGCAAGAAAACGTAATATGACCATTGTAACTGAACGAAGCCAATTCTGTTCCTGTAAGAAAACTACTTATTTAGAGTAAATGTGTAATCAAATAGCCATAAATTCTAAATTTTATTCATTTTACGCGTATTAACTCGTTTATTTGGTTTTACTTTGATCAAGAATCAAGAATAACTAAATATTAAATTGAGGGAATTAGGGCAAGTATTTTCTTCATTAAATCATCTATTAATTTGACTATTCATATTTCTAATATTTTTTGAAAATCATTTACTCAAATCATAAATTAAAGAAAAAATATCCGAAGTTTTATAAAATAACAAAATAAATATAAAGATACATAGAATTACCATAACAATGTATATGTATAGTAATAGTACCTAGTCAAATAATTAAATATTGTTTTAAACAAACCAGACTTTATAATCATTTCTTGTTAAGAATTATTTCCTTTAATACTTAAAATAAATATGCTATCAGACTATAGGTATAAATAAATACATAATAATTAGTTATTTATTTAATAATTCAGAAATTTTATACAATTAGTGTGTGAGTTTCTTCTTTGAATAAATATATTTCCTCTTCTACCATTTTAATAAGGTCCTTCATTTTTTCTCTTGTTGGTCCAATGGCTTTGTCCATTCCGCATGAAAAAATCATTTCGTTGTTGTAACTCAATGAAGTAAATCCAACTCCTAGAAGAATTTAATTTCTCGTTTTATTATGAAAATGCAATGATTTAAATTAATAACTTTCATATTTGATTTGCAATATAAAATTACTTAAAACTCCAAAACCAAATCCTCCAACAAAATATACTAAATCGACATTTGTTTCACAAATTTTAATTGCAAGCGGAAGACCAGGAAAATTCGACATAATTCCTAGAGCTTTTGGTTTAAATAGTGGTTTAATCATCCAAGTAAATAAGCCTTAATAAATAAAAAAACAAGTTAAATTAAAATATAAAATTTTAACTTATTACCTACTTATTACAGATTATAATATTAACGAATTTATTTTTGTTACAATTACATAAAAATAAGTAATTTTTATTTATATTATTTGCTAACCTCCAATAGCAGGCATTAAAATAAAAACAAAGTGTGGGAAAACTGATTTTTTCAATTTATTTAATTCTTCCTCTGTTTTCTTAAGTCGATCAATTGGATTTAAATAACCCGCTGCTCAATAAAAACAAAGTTTAATTACATCATCTTATTTAATTATAAAATGGTTAAAATGCGATTGCATGACTTAACTTGGTAATTGGATTGGAGCAGCTTTCCTATATGAAAAAATGAATCATTAAGCAATAATGCTTCAAAATAAATAGGCAATAATTATTTTGTTTACATTAAATTCCTTAATTTATCCGGATGATTATCAGCAGGAAATGGAGTTAAGAACTTTAAACTTCTTGGGACTTTTAAACCTTCTTTTGTTATATAATTTCGTAATGCACCAGCATATGCTAAAACATCAAAATATAAATTTTCCAAAATAAAATGAATAATAAATTATTTTTCCATTACCAGCAATGACAACCGACATAAAGGAAACTCCATGGATATTTTTAATTTCTTTAATTAATGAAATTGGAATTGGAGATGTACGAGCTCCAATAGCTCTTTGCGCCAATTGATTTTCTTTCATAACCCAAATGTCGTCGCTGCTAAGTGAATCCTTAATAAGCTCAAAAGGGCCCAGAATGAAAAAAGCTAAAATCTTGAGCAATCTTATACATAAAGATTTATCTTTATATTTCGAATAATCTGGAACTGGAATTGAACCCCCGCCTTTAATAACTTTCGTAATCATATTTAAAATTGAATATCCATCAGCGAGTGAATGATGAACTCGAAGAACCAAAATGTCTCCTTTGGACCAATTTTGTTTTCTCACTTTAATCCACTGCCACGGACTTCTAAATGATTCAAATGGAGAATAAACGAAATTTTCCATAAATTCAAAAAACGCCTCTTCACTTTCAATTTCTTCTTCGTAAGTATAAACATGTTCTTTGATATCAAATTTCTCTTCGGACTTCCAAAAGAAAAATCCCCAATAAGACTCAATGTATTGAGTAGTTTCTATGAAATTGTCAATGTCGAATGCTTTTTTAACTACTTGTTGGAAAGATTCAATGGGGATTGTTGTAGCTAAATTGAAACGAACTCCAATGGCGATTCGCGGCTTTTTGAAATTATCAACGGCTGATAGAGAACTCCTCGTTGGGAGAATTTTTGCCAAGTCGGGGCGGAAAATTGGAGCTAAAATTCTTTTCACGACCCATCGGAATAAATGAATTGGAATTATAATTGTAGCAATTATAGGAAAAATTAACAATACAATTATTGTGACAATTATGGATTTTAAATTTAAAACAAATTCTTGAAACTTTTCAAAGTCAACCATAACTTTAGTTTTTTTTAATTTTTAATTTTAATTTTTAATTTTTTCTTTGAATTTTAAAATTATTTGTTTAATCAAACTACTTTTATTAAACTGTTAAATATTGAAAACTATATAATATAATAACGATAAGTTTACATTTTCTTTAATGAATTATTTGTAGCGTTTGAAATGTTCAATGTAAAAGCAAATAGAAAAAATCAAAGTAGGCCATCTCATTTACATATTAACATGACTAGGGAACTTAATGTTGGACATTTAGAATAAATGATTAAAAATTAAGAATATTCCCATGTAATAAAACTAAGAAAATTATTCTGAATAAAAATTCGTGGTAAAATCCCGGTTTCAAATAAATTTTTATTTAAATTTAAATTTTGCTTAATTTTTAACTATGAAAGTTTCTTTAAGTACAACAATAAGTTTTAATGGGTGAGAATTTTTTGCCATGTTGAATCTTATCGCATGTAATATAAGTAAAGTAATGTAATGTAAAGTAAAGTAAACAAAAAATATCTATGTAATATATGAACATTTCATCCTTAATACTAACAATATAAGAAACTCGCTGTGCATATGTGCAATTGTGATTAGATCTATGTTCTAATTTTCTTCTGCAATTTATTTTAACCGATATACGATATACTACACTTACTTAATGTTAGGTTAGGTATAACAAGTATTAGTTTTAAAAACAGTTCACAATAAGGTTGATTATTAAAAATGTTAAACTTCAACTATTGTTGTCTCATCTTTGAGCAAATAAATTTCATCTTCAACCAATTTAATGAGATCTTTCATTTTTTCCCTTGAGGAACAAATGGATTGATCCATTCCGCATGCAAAAAAAACTTGTCCATTGTAGCTCAAGGAGGAAAATCCAACACCTGTTTGATGAATAAAATTTAATTATATTGATATTTTAATTAATATTATTACAGATAACTATACTATTTATGTTATTTTGTTCTCACGTAGATTTCCACAACCAAATCCTCCAGAAAACAAGATTTTTTCAACGGTAGTCCCAAAAAAATCCAAACCGATAGAAAAACCCGGTAAATTGGACGTTATACCTAAACCTTTTGTCTTAATGATCTTGTTAATCATTGATGTCATTAAACCTGAACAATGAATTGAAATATACATAGTAGTTTATATTGATATGAAATATTTTAAGCATATTTAAGAGATTTAAAATGCTAACCTCCAATAATTGGGAATAGAATAAAAGTAAAATGAGGTAAAATTGATTTTTTCAGTTTTTTAAATTCCAATTCAACTTTCCGTAATCTGTCGAGCGGATTCACCAAACCAACTTTGGATAAAGCATTTAAGTATAAATTAATAAGGAAATTAAGAATATTTTTTTAATTATTAGGTTAAATATGTGTTATTTAAATTTATAATGATTACTTGGAATTTGAATTGGCGCTGCTTTCCTATAATTTATAAATTTATGATCAATGTTCAAATTGATTAAAATAAATGTTTTAATGATTAATAAAAATAATAATTAAGACATTGATAAATAAATTATTTTTATAATTAATCTTTAAATTCGTTAAAAAGAGTTTTTAATTTTAATTATTAACAATTCAAAATATTTAAGTTACATGAAATTTCTCAATTTCTCAGGATGAGATTTTGCAGGAAAAGGAGTTATAAGTTTAGCGGTCTTTGGAACTTTTAATCCTTCTTTAATTATGTAATTTCGAAGTGCTCCAGCATATGCTACAACAATTACAAATTAGGTATTAAAAATGTCATTTATAAGATTATACAATAAGTAATTGTATGGAGAAATGGAAATTTATTTAACCCAATACTAATTACACTACAGTTTATATTATATGGTAATATGAGTAAAAATGTCAATGAATATTACCCGCTACCAAAACTGACAAAAAATCGACTTTTTGTGAATTTTTAATTTCTTTTATCAAAGAAACTGGGATGGGCGAAGAATAGGCTCCAATTGATTTATGAGCAAGCTCACTTTCTTTCACTTTAAATATCTCATCATCATCATTTAATAAATCTTTGACAAACTCAAAAAGTCCAACAAACAAAAACATTGATTTTTTAAAATATTGCGTGCAGAGAGATTTGTTTTTATATTTAGAAAAATTCGGAACTGGGTGTGAAACACAGCCATTTGCTAATTTTTTAACTAAATTTAGAATTGAATATCCATCAGCAAGTGAATGATGTAAACGAAATAACAAAATATCTCCATTGGACCAAGACTGTTTCCCAATTTTGACAATCACCCATGGACTTTTGTGGGAAATAAATGGACTAAAAGTAAGTTCCTCAAGGAAATCATAAAATGAATCTTCGTTTGGGAACTCGTCTTCACATGAATAAATATGTTCTTTAATGTCAAATTTTTTCTCTGTTTTCCAAAAATTAAAACCATAAAATGGTTGAACATATTGAGTCAATTCAACATGGTTTTTAATCCAGTATTTTTCTATGTCATCCTGAACGACTTGTAAATTCACATTATTTGTGAATTCGAATAGTATACAAAGTGGCCAATTGGGTTTAGAAAAATCATCCGACGCAAAAATTGAGCTTCTTGTTGTAAGAATTTTGCCGAGATCTGAACGTAAAATTGGCTTTAATACTCGATTTACAATAAAACGAAATAGATGAATAGAGATAATAATGCTTGCAATTAAAGGACTTAATAAAATTATTATAACACTTATTAAAAATGTTTTTAAATTTAATGCAAATTCACTAAAACTAAATATTTTAATCATTGTAAAAATTTATTTAAAAATTAAATTATAACTTTTATGTAAATACAAAAGTACAAATGAACCTTTTATTCTTTAAGAATGAAACATCTGGTAAACTGATTTATTGTTTAAATTATTCTGATATTTCGTGTCAAATGCGGAATAGTTAAAAGCATTATTTATTTTTATTTAAATTTCTGGAACATGCACATAAATAATAACATTAAGTTACGCCGATAATTGATATTTCTTTTTAAAGTAACTAACAAATGTTAAATTGGACTTCATGATAACAATGTTATAACATATATGTATTACATGTAGTTGCATGAGTTAAAGAAAAAATTTCAATTCCTTAACTGACATGAGAGACAATTATCATTTAATTTAAATATGGAGTAAATAATTTGTTTAAATGTTTAAAGCACGAAAACGAAAACCTTGGGGAAACACGGTATTAAAATTTTATATTTCGTGAAAAATATGATATATAAAATAGACAAAGAAAATTATTACGTGTTTCTTTGTTCCATGAAAATTATTTATGTGCTGATATTAGCGGATAAAAAATATCTAAAACTATTACAAACCGCCCAAAATTAATATCTAGACTATTATTAAATGAAAACAAATATGAACATATATCTAAAGAAATGAAAAATCTTGGATTGTTAAATGTTACTAATTATTATAAAACGTCTATACTTAATGTATAATTATAATATCCAAATAAGCTAATATACTCCTTAAGATTTAAAATTGTATATAACCACGTCAACTAAATTTCACGACTATTTTACAACAAGGAAGTTAAATTTAAACACTTCCTTACTTCCTTCACACTTTATACAATATACTATAGACCAAAAGTGTGGAATGAGATGAATAAGACGAACGTGAATTTCTACCATTATCAAACAGAGTAGTACACCAAATATAAAATTGAATTTGTTTAGGTAAGTTCAGGATTTAGTTTCTAAAGCGAATTTTATATACTTTTACATGTAAATTAATCGCAGCTTATAGTATTCCAAAAAGAATTGTTTCAAAATGTCGCTAACGACAGATATATTACCAAAATGCTCGCATATACTATAAAAATATGTTAAATGTGATATAATATAATATTAGAATTGGACATATTAGTATGGCCAAGGTCATTTTGGCTATCTTACATTGTTGTAATTCCTGAACATATACTTAGGTATAACAATACGTTCAATCCTGAGTCAAGCTGCATTTTTAGAATTGAACATATTGAAGATACGATATGGAACGTTATTGTATACCTATATGTAACATGTGTATTTAAACTAATTCATTTGAATAATTAAAATTTAAACCATAGTTCTCTTTCCTCCATTCATATTTACTTACTATTGCATTATATTATAATATAAATTTAAATACATATTATGTTATATCACATTTAACGTATTATTATAGAATATGTGAAGGTTTAGTTAATAAATCATTATTTAGGGACTCAATTCTTTTAAAGATATTATAAGCTGCAATTGTTTTACATGTAAAAGTATATAAAGTTCGCTTTATAGTGTCCTTTAGGGTCTTTTGATACATTGTTGTTACTAAAAACTAAATCCTGAACTTTGCTAAGCAAATTCAATTTTATATTTGGTGTACTACTCTGTTTGCTAATGCTAGAAATTCACGTTCGTATGAATAAGGTATTTGGTAAAAATACTTATAATTATATGGATAAAGAAAAACTTAAACAAATATATATATATATTCGATTATTTAACAAATAACCAATAATATCTTACGTGAACTATTTTAATATTGAAACTGATTGTAACTAGACTATTTTAGTAAAACCAATGGGTGAATTGTGCCCTATTATAATAACATATTAATAAAGTTAATTAAAATCATTAACTTTAAATTAATGTATTAAGTAAATCATGTATTGTATTTTAGATTAACTAACATTAAGTATAAAATAATACTAGGTTAAATATATATATATAAACAACTTCATAATGAAAAATAAATTCAAATATTTCAAGCATGTTTAGTATTCAATTTGTGTAATAAATGTTATTAGTTAAACATTTATATTAACTTTTGAATTTTTAAGTAAATATATTTCTTCCTCAATAAGATTTGTAAGATATTTGAGTTTATTTCGATCAGAACAAATGGCTTTGTCCAAACCACACGAAAAAACAATTTGTCCATTATAACTCAGAGAAGCAAAGCCAGCTCCTGTAAATTTTTATTTTTCGAAATATATATATAATTATGCTTTATTTTATAAGTTTATATTTATAATATTTTGGTCATGCTTATAAAACAATAAATATAATACATCAAAAATCATAATTTAACATATACATATTAGAGAAATATGAGAATCAAATGAAATAAAGCTTACTTATTTTACCAATGCCGAAACCACCAACTAACGCAATGTTTTCAACTTCAGATCCTAAAAGTTTAATTTTATCTGAATGGCCAGGGAAATTTGTCATCACTCCAAAGGTTCTTGCATTATTCATAATGGGTTTGATTATCCACGAAAATAGTCCTACAAAAATATGAATAAGATAATTAAAAAGGGCAACTACTAGTTAGTACACAATACACACCAAGGTAGTACTCAATTACCCATCCAATCTAGTACCCAATCACCCAGTGTACAAATTAATACATTAGAGTTCCTATGTCGGCTCCAAGGTAGTACCCAATTATCCATACAACCTGGAACTCAACTACTCACTACACATCTAAGATAGTACCCAATACCCAATTTACCTCCAACCTACTACTCATCTTCTAGTACTCATCTACGTTTTATAAGACAACCCAACGCGAAATTTAATTAATCAATCGCTCCATATAGTTAATATTAAGATATTGAATTATCTTAACGCCCTTTTA
>JAQGBZ010000379.1:0-57838 GCA_034687125.1 Neelides folsomi
ATCATATTTCACATTATTATTCATGTTTTTATTTTAATCAAATAAGTACACCTGTGTAACTTAAATTAAAAGTTAATTCTCTCATAAACAAAGTAACACTTATGGACGAACCGTGTGCTAAAGGCAATAAAATTGATCAAAAATGTTCAGATGACTCAAATGACAAATTGATGAGAGTTAAAAAAAACCAATTGAATATTGTGTTGGTAAAATTCTATTTTTATTTCTGTTTAAGATATTTAAGAACTTTTAAATTATATTACAAATTAAATGATTTCATAATAAAAGATAATGAATTTACAAACATTGTGTTTGAATTATGAAAAAGGTTATAAGAAAAATCATCCAGATATTGTAATCTGAAGGCCAAGTTGGAGAAATCATCAAATGCCGCTGTTTGAATTTAACCTGGAGAAATGAGGCTTGTTTTATTTTGAGAGAAATCTACTCGAAAAAATATTCAGTTGAATTCTAATATCCAGTTCTACTGTGGTTTTTTGGTTTGTTGAGGCATTTGAGGGATATCGAGTTCTTCACGATTCATTCAAATGGATTTCAAATTGGAATTTTAAAGATTTTAAAGAGAAATCATTTGAGCAATTTGTTCACATCGTTAAAAATGAAGTCAAATACCTCGACCTTACAAATGTAATAATTGACAATTCAGCTTTGCTCGGACATGAAAAATCTTTGTATCCTCCTAATTATCAAAAATCTCATTTTCTTCAATTAGATTCGAAAATATTCTTGAAAATCCTTCTCAATTTTCCTTTTCTCTTGGAGTTTGAAATCGATGAAATTCTTTACAAACCAGAAGAGCGCCATTTTCAATTTACGGTAAAGAGCAAAGTGATCCAAATGAAGTTTTTGAAAGTATGAAAAAATTGGAAAGTTTGAAAGTGTTGAAATACAACGTGAGTTTAAACCCTTTTGGATTTTGTGTCCTTACTGACCAAATTCTCAAGATTTGTCCAAACTTGAATGAAATCAATGTGAAAGTTTCAGACATTTGGGTTGGAGATCGTGATGGTGTTATTAATAGGACTTTAAAATTAATTTCAAACTGCACCCCGCAAGTTCAAGTTTTTAATTTCTTCTTCGAATGGCCTGCGAAGTTAATCGGTCAGAATCAAAGTGAATTGACAAGGAACAATTTCCAAAATCTTAATATTAAATCTTTTACCATGAAGGACAGGTTGTAAGAAAACATTTAAATATTTAAATCGCGCTAATTCTTAAATTTTATTAAATTTTAACAATAACTAAAAATTAATTAATTAATTATTAAAATGGTTAATCCTAATCAATTTTTCCAAACGAGGCGAAATCCACTTGACCGAGATAGATTTTTTCACTTTCTTCATAATTTCACCACATTGCCAGGAACGGTAGAACTTTATTTGATCATTGGACATGATCGATTCGCGATGTCAGAAACACTAGAAAATGTTCTACTGATTCTTATTGGATTCCAAAATGTCAAGATCCTCGAAACTTGAATTCCCATTTTACCATGCTTATACAAAAGAAGTTTGGAAAAAGCTAATAATTCAATGCCCACAAGTTGAAGAATTTACAACTCCGATGTTGCCATTAAAAGACGACCAGCCTGAAATTTGGCCCAAATTGAAGAAATTGGTCTTCAGAGACGTTGAGCTTTATTGGAATGATTCGACCGAATTTACATCATTTTTTGAATTTGTCTCCATCTTTGCGCGCAAATTAACCCATTTCATGATCTGCTTTAAAAATTCTTCCTTGGTTATGAGAAATCGGTTGAAGTGGAAGAATGGAAGTCCAAATACTCATTTGGGAATTGAAGCTCTCAATGCGCTAAATGATGAAAATGGGAATTTCACAACAAAGGAAATTAAGCAATTTGACTTTACGCTTTTATTCTCAAAGAAAGTATTTACAGTTAAAGAGGGAGCTTCTGACTTTTTGATTTTCATCTTTCACGCTTTTCCCAAACATGAATTGCTCAATCAGGTGGGAGAAGCTTTCAATCTCGGCGATTGGGATTTCTCGACTAATCTACAAACCGTTTTTAATCAGATTTACAATTCAATGCTTAAGGAGAAAAGGGATAAAGTTGAAGTCAATGTTATAATTTAACTATGTGAAAAGGAATAAATGAATATTTTATTTATTAAATATTATAATTTTCGAAACATTTTTATTAATATTCCATATTAATATTACGTAGGTATTGTTAAACGTGTAGTGCGTAAATGCTTAAATATTCAATTTGCATAAAATATCATCACATATTGTTCACATTGAATATCTCTTATAGAATTTTTTTTCATTAATTAATTAATTATTATTTATAGATACCTTAAAAAATGAATCCTTGATCATGCACATGCATTACAAATTCCAATAATGTCGTCGTATCTTTGACTTTGAATATTCAAATTTATAATTAGACATATTCGCAAACTAATAATAATAATATATTAATCCTGAGAAAAAGATTTCGTAAATACATATATCCAACCATGTATTAACACAATATTTGAAAATAAACGTTTTAATTTTCAACGTTGAATGAATATAAAAATATTTTTTATATGATACGATTGATAAATTCTTATAAAAAATTCTATTGTTATACAATACACATCATATTAGCTATTTATAAGTATTAGTCATATAAAAAACTACTGTAGTGATTATTGATTATTTGATCTTTGGATTTAGACATATTACATGTTAATCTAATTAAAATTGACTCTTCATATTAAATTATTGAAGAAATAGTCTGACGATTAATTAATAAATTAACCTATTACATTTCGTTTTTTTAAATATAATTTAAAAGTTTTGATTATGAAAATTGTTTTGATTAAAATTCTCTTGCTTTTTACATTAATATTTAATCTTTCGCTAGCATTTCAAATAAAACATGATGATTCTGATGCGGAATTAATTAACAGAAATAATGGTAAAATATATAATAACATAAACAACATATTTTCATATTATTATAAATGTATTTTTAATATTTAACAATTAAATAAATTCAATCCATTTGTTACATCCCATTTTCCCATTGGACTTGAATAAGAAAAATAATAATTTTCTTTACCATCCATGTTGGGAAATGCTTCACTTCAAAAATTAAATATCCGTTTTTATACTAAAATTACAATATCACCAATTACACAGTTCAATGAATATTAAAAAATATTTTAGAAATCAAAGAACATCAAACTGGAAAATCAAGAATAACGAAACGACAAATACAATTTCAAGTTGGATTCAATTCAAACAATTTATTACGAGGCCTGGGGAGAGTATTTCAACCAAGACCAAATTCATTAACAAACCGAATTACTAGATTTATTTCAAGTCCAAACAATAACAATAACAATGTTAACCAAATTAACCAACCTGCAAATTATAATAATATTAACCATTTCGGGCCAAATTATAACAATGATGTTAAAACTTACAGCTCGTTCAATAATCATAATAATGATAATTGTAACACTTATATAAATAACAATAAAGTTAAATTTAGGATCACACCATCTTCCCACTATGTTACTCCAAAACATTCAGAAAATAAAGATAATCCTAACACTTTTAATACAAACTTAGTTGAATCGCTTATCAAAAACAATTGTGAAAAGAAGCAGGAAAATTGTGTTTTTGTTCAATGGAATTCAGATTCTCAAAGTAATTTCATAGCACCAAACGAGGTATATTATTTTGGATGCAATTTATATGTTTAATGGTTATATTGATTTTAAATTTAAAATTATACAGATAAAATGGTTTTAATAAAAAAAATTAACATGGAAAAATTACATATATAAAATATAAAGAGAAATTAAATTATTTTGTATATTTAATAGGAATTCAACAAAGACAGAGTGATTGCAACATCAATATCAAATTCGTGTAGGGAAAACCAATTCCGATGCAACAATTTTCAAAATTGTTTAGACGAATGTAATGTCTGTAACGGCGTAAGAAATTGTCCTAATGGTGAAGACGAAATTGTGTTGTCGATAAGGGGTTGCTTGTTTAATACAAGAAAGCAGGATTGCTCGTAAGTGTCAGAACAATTTATTTTTACAAATATTCAAGCTAAGTAAAACTTATTTAAATTCAGTAACTTTAACTAAGATTTAATTGAATACAATACTTAATAGGAAAAATTAATTTGCTTGTTATTTTGGCGGTTGCATTGATAATACCAAAACCTGCGATGGTGTTTCTGATTGTTGGGGAGGAAGCGACGAATCGTTAGAACTTTGCTCAATATTGGTTGAGAGATTTATTGAAAATTCAACCATAAGAGGAATAAGGCCTTTAACAACATACACTTCTCCTTTAGCGACTACGACTACCTATATAACAACAATACCAGATCGAGTAATTGAAACAACAACTAGATTAATTCCAGATCAAATAATTGAAACAACTAAAATAATTCCAAAGCAAATAACTGAAACAACAACAAGGAGAATTCCAGAACAAATAACTGAAACAACAACTAGAAGAATTCCAGAGAAAACAACTGAAACAACAACTAAAAGACGCCCAGATAAAACAACTCAATCAACAACAAAAAAGCCTATACCTGAATCACCCAGCATTGAACTTGAACTAGATGCTGATATTGATATAGAGGACAAGAGTTCAAGTGAAGAAAATGATGACGCTACAATAAAGAAATGTTCCCCTCTTTTGCCTGAATTTGGAGTTGAATTGACCTGCGAATACTCAAATCAGAAATTTGATTGTTACAAAGATCATATGCCAAGTAATACAATTGCCGAATACAAGTATGATTTTATTATTTTAATCAAAATACTATAAATACAAAGTATTATATCAAAATACTATATCAGTTAAATAATCATGAAATTGGTCTGTAATTAACACTATTTAAATCTTAATATTGTTTATTTATATTTTATAAATAGATGCAAAAAATATTATCATGATGTTTCTTCACAAAATGGAATTCTGAAGATTATTTGTTTAGGAAATACTTGGTCAAATATACCCAAAAAGTTGTCTTGCAAGATAGATTGTGGAAATTCTCAAGATTTGACATCATACTCGATTGGGGGATTTAATTCAATAAAAGGAAACCATCCTTGGCACGTTGGTCTTTACAGCATCAAAGATCCAAATTCGACTGTTTTTGAATATGAATATTTGTGCGGTGGATCACTAATAAGTGAAAACGCCGTAGTAACAGGTAGATTAAGATTTAATTAAATTTTACATAAAAATAATTTTAAATTTTTTTAAGCCGCTCATTGTGTGACGAAACCAGAGACGAATGAAAAAAGAATTGATAAAATTGAATTGTTGTTTGGTAAATATTATAAAGAGTTTGAAAAAAACGACGATTCTGTACAAAGAAAGTTTGCCATGGATATCGACATTAATGAAAATTACAATTCAGCTGTTTATGAATCGGATATAGCTATCATTTTGCTCGATAGCGAAAGTACAGATAGTTTAAAAAATAATCAATTTTTAATTTTTAAATTATATTATATGGACTAAAATTACCTCAATAATTCATTAAAGTATTTATTAAAAATTTTTGTCTAAATAATATAAATTGTACGTATTTTTTAATTATTAGCCTGTAGAGATAACTCGTCATGTTCGTCCAATTTGCTTACCAAAGCCTAATACTCTAGTTGAACCAGATCCTAGGAATTTTGGAAATGTAATTGAATCATTTGAGTTTTTTAATTTGTTAAAAATTTGTATATAAGTTTGTAAATTAATTTTTTTACTAGTTTGTTGGTTGGGGATATAATGGACGGAGCAATGATACGAGAGAACTTCAAGTGGTTCGATTCCCTGTAAGATCAAAATTCGAATGCAGTTATCATCCAGATTTAGTACTCTTAATAAGAGCATCAACATTTTGTGCTGGTTATAGAAATGGTAAATTATATTAACTATTAAGTTATTAATTAAATGATTAATTAAAAATTAAGATAAAAAATTTCTGTAAAATATCTATTATATATTTGATCATGCTTAACAAATTACCAACTTTTCTAATTTTAAGGAACTTCTGTATGCAGAGGAGATAGCGGCGGTGGTTTGACTTTTCAAGATAGCAATGGCAAATGGCGTTTAGAAGGTATTTTAAGTGCTGGTGTGATTTCTTATAAAATTTGTGATTCGAGTAATTATGCCACTTTTACGCGTGTCAGTTTTTTTCGGGAATGGATCAAAACAAAAATTTTATTGAATTTTTATTCAAATATTGACGAGTAAATTGTTCCGATTTATTTTATAATTTTATGCTTCAAATGTAATTAAACTTTTAAGGAATCATAAACCTTATTCTATTTAAGTTTACATTAAATGAATTCTTATTAATTTTCATGCTAAAAATAAATAAAATCTATTAGTTCATAAATGTATCCATTTTTTCATTTCGCAATAAGTAGATTACAGAAACTTTTTTCTTAAAATTCATAAAATCATTCTTTTATTAACTTTTTCTAATATTTAATCATTTCATTACTATTTAAAATATATCAGTAGTTTAATATAAAATAGAAAAACGGGCAAAATATATAAAATGATGAGCTGATGAGAATTGCTCCATCAGGTTCAGGTGTTGTCGATTCAGGTTCAGGTGTTGTCAATCCAGGTTCAGGTGTTGTCGATTCAGGTTCAGGTGTTGTCGATCCAGGTTTTTGATATTCGTATCCAATTGTAGCAACGGCAATTTTGGAATCCGCAGTTCCATAATACAAAAACCACTTTTGTTCAAAATAAACCAATCCTTCAAGAAACACAACATGATTCACTTGCCCATCAACTTCATAATCCTTTTCCGGTCTGAAGAAATAACTATCCGTTCTCATTATCACTTTAGTCGGATCTAATTTGCTCATTAAAACCTGCCCAGCTGCATAATTTCTATCCGGCAATTCTGGATCTCCACCGTTAATTTTATTCCGTCCGTTATAAATGAGCAAAATTCCATCATCGATTAAAAATGCTTGTGGTCCCGGTTCAACAATATCCGAATCGAATTTTCCTGCTCTTGGACGGAAAACTTCATATAGCCCTGTTTCATTTATGCCTTCAGCCCAAGGTTCCAAAACTGGCGTCCAATTAATCAAATCATCTGAAGTTGCCGCAAAGACGCTCGTTTCTCCCCAATACATCCAAAACTTGCCGTTGATTTTAGTCGGAAAGAAATTTTCTCCTTTTCTTTCACAAACAATCGAACCGGCCTTTGACCAAATGTTTACAAAATACCCTTCAAAGGCTGTTTTAAAAACTGAGCCATGTTTTGTCCAAGTGAATAAATCCGGCGATGAGGCAATCATTAGTCTCGCCAATTCTCCATCATAACCAGTATAAGTCATGTAATATTTTCCGTCTTCTTCACTTTGGGCAATTCTTGGATCTTCACAACCTCCTTCCCATTCAAACTCCAAATACTCGTCATTGTTTGGATAAAAAACAGGTCTAGATTCAGTATCAAAATTCAAACCATCCTCGCTTATTGCTACTCCAATTCTCGAAGTTCCATTAGCAGCTCCGATATAATCCTCAGCTCTGTATAATAGTACAACATGTCCGTCTATCACAACAGCCGTTGGGTTAAAAACATCTTTTTCTTGCCATTTTACAGTTTCATTTCTCACAGGACATAAGAACGAAGTGGAATTATTTGGTCCCATGAAAGGATTAACTTCATCTCTTTTCTCAAAAGGTCCAAGCTCCCAATCCCCATTAAGTAAGGTTACAGAAGCGACGGCAATTTTTGAATCTGCAGTTCCATAATAAACATAAAAGTTCCCTTTGAAATGAACAAGACCTTCGAGGAAAACAACTTTGTTTACTTGACCAACGAGCTCGTAATCTTTATCGGGTCGCATGAAATATTTTTCAGATCGTTTGATTATTTGAAGCGGATTTGATACATTTAATAAAGCTTGTCCAACAGTATAAGTCCAATCAGGAATCGCCGGATCTCCACCATTCTCTTTATCTTTATTACGGCTATTGTAAATGAGTAAAATACCATCTGGTGTAATAAAAGCTTGTGGTCCTGGTTCGACCAAATCGCTATCAAAATATCCTGGCCTTGGACTAAATACTGCGAACATCTTTTCCCCATTGTCTTCAAGAGATACCGGAGTCCAATCAACCAAGTCGTCCGAATGGGCCACAAACATGTGCGTATCTCCCCAATACATCCAATATTTTCCGTTAATCATTTTAGCAGTAAATCTCTCACCGACGAGTTCGCAAACTATAGATCCAGATTTTGACCAAAGATCTATAAGTGAGCCGTTATATGCATTTCTGAACACCGGCCCGTATTTAGTCCAATTACGAAGATCGGGGCTTGAAGCGACTAAAAGGCGCGCTGTTGTTCCATCGTAGGCCGTGTAAGTCATAATGAATTCTCCATTGGGAGATTGAACAATTCTTGGATCTTCGCAGCCTCCTTCCCATTCGTAAATTAACATGTCATCATTGTCTGGATAGAAAATTGGCTCTAGTTCTCGAACGAAATTGACGCCGTCGTCCGAAGTGGCCAACCCAATTCGAGATGTTCCCAATGCTACGCCAATTTCATCTTCAGCCCGGTAAAGCAAATGAACTTTTCCGTTTAATACAAGGGCAGTTGGGTTGAAAACGTCTTTGGCTTCCCACGTGACACTTTCATTTCGAACAGGGCAGTGGAACGTTGTGTCGTTTCTTGGAAGCAAAATGGGGTTCATGGCGTCGTGTTTGACAAATATGCCAAGTTGCCAATTTTCGCCATCTTCGTGCCACCAACAATCGGCTAAAATTTAAACGACAATTAAATATCAAGCATACTTAAAATTTAAGAACACTGTAGTTATAAACTTGAAAATACCATCAAGTAATGTAATTAGTATTAAATTGCAATTTAATAAAATAATATTAGTTTAATTTGCACATATTTATCGGATTGTAATTGAGTTTTTGTATTATCTAGATGATTTTAAGTGGATATATGAGATGGAAAAAAGACTCACCATTTTTAATAAGGTGGATAATTAAAATAAAGAAAATACATTTAAACTTTTCCATAATTAAAGATGAAATGATTTGATGGCTCAATTTTGACAATACTAAACTAATTTCCGATACTATTAGTGCCTACAGGCAGTACAAATTAGAAAAAGATCATAAATACCATGCATATCAAACTTATCTTATGGTTTTGAATCGAATTTTTGACACATTGGTCGATTTATCTACATTATCTTCACTGTTAAATTACTTTTATCAGCATTACTAATTTTATTATGTTCACATCAGTCGCAAGTCGCAATATGTTTTACGTAACTTAATTGTAATTGCCCATTTAGAAGGTTTAATTTTATATTTTTTTACTTAATATATTTACTGTTTGCATGCATGCATCTAGGACATTGAACGGACAATACCAATATCACATTAATAATTTTAATTAATTAAATATTATAGTAGAATATTCTATCTTCATAATTATTTGTACTTTGTATATAACGCTCGTTCTTATTTAACAATCCAATTTATTTGAAGAAATTAAAACTTGAATAATTACCTAATTATTTTCGCTAATACCATAAGGCTATAATCAATAAATATGAAACAATTAATTACTTGTAATCTATTTGATGTACCGAATTGTTATTCTTGATATGTCAACTTGGATTGGTTATAGGTTCTATAATATAAGATAATGTGATACATGTAACTTAAAACTTATTTATAAGCAAAGTAGGTATATATATAAAAAATTTACATTATTGTTATCTTGTTTTAATTTTTATGCTATAATTTCAATTAGTGATTGATGCTCCAAAAAGGCACTTGACCAACAATTTATTTCTATAAATGTCAATCTCACACTCAACAAACTCTCTTTTGATTAAACATCGCTCTAGAGTTTTTATCAAAACAGTAAAAATGAGCACCAAAACTTTGCTGGCCGTAACATTACTAGCTTTGGCTACTTTTGGTATATTTATAAATAAAAGAAATATTAATAAGATTAATATTCCATTAACATATATTTTAAATCACGATAAAGTTTTAACATTAATTTTATCTTACAATTAACTGAATTTTTTATTTAATATGAATAGGAAATGTAAATGGAATATTTTGGGGAGATCTTCGAGGTAAATGCGAAACTTATTAATTTATTCAATAAAGTAAAAAATAATATAACTTTAAGCAATTTACTACAATAATTTTACTATCTAGCTAAAACGAATAATATCTAACAATAAATGTAGAGTAGTTAAGAATGAGTATGAGAAAATACTATTAAATTTTAATTTTGATAATAAATAGTCACATTCAGTCTGATTCCTGGAGATCCAAATGCATTCCAACCGCTCCCAAAGACCGTGAAAGAAGCAAATGAAAATGGTTGGGTCATTGACATAGGCACGTGTTCACCAACCGCTGGATTCAACGGATTCCGTTACATATTCCCTCAGGACGATTCCGTCGCAGTAATCTTTGACATCAATGGAATTATTGCTGGAGTTCAAGCCTTTGTAAATTCATTATAATCTCAATTTCAATTGTCGATAATGTTAAATTCAAAATTATTTTAGAAAAACATCCGAATTTATCTTTCATATCTTTAATGTAAATATTAAGCAAAATCCATAAATGATGAATTGAATATTTCTCTTTAATAGTTTCCACATGAGCTTATGTTGACCCCAGACAATGACATTAGATTTGATTTGGTCGACATGTTCCAAAATGAAACGAACAAAAGAGGACAAAACGTCTTTGTTCTTACAGCTTATTTCATCCCTCCAAGTATGTAATATTTATACGCACATGCATTCTGCTAGATGTCTATCAATTTATTATCTAATAATTTTAAAAAATATATCTTAATGATTTTAATGTTTTATTTTAATGCTTTAGCTGAGATTTGTGAACAAGGAAGAAACGAAGATTCTTTGATTACCGACGGAGTTGGAACTGGGCTTTATTTCCAAAAAGGACCAAATCCATCAAAATTCACTCAAGTTCCAATGAAGAGAGCTGAAGCAATTGAGGAAGGTTGGATGGAAAACGGTTGCATTCCAGCAATGGGTAAGTAAAATATTATTTAAATTTCTTACATAAAACAGAAAGAATGAGTTACAATTTTATAACTACTGAAAATTTTATCTGATCAAAAGTATAATGTTTATATATTTAGTATTTCTTATATATTATATTTTCTATACAGGAAGACACAATTTCTATAAAGTAGAAGAATGGGACAGCCAAATGTGCAGAGAAATTCAACCAACCTTTGCTTTGTACAGCAGCGGGGATGAATTACAAGGATTTGGATTCATCGTTGGAGGAACCGCAGAGTCAAAGAGATTTGAATATCCAAATGAAGATGCAATTAGAGTAAATTTACTAATCCTACTTTACACAACATTTCATACATTTTTAGTCTTAATCTATAGTTAAGGGTTAATGTATAAATTTTCCATTATGGATTATCATTTTAAATCGTCATTATGATATGATAATTCTTTCATTAATAGGCTGTGATCGGACTAGGAAACACCCCACCTCAGTGTATTATTAATCAAAACAAATTAATTGGATCAACTACGTTCCATCTTTACCTTACTGCCCAGCCTTGGACTATCACTTGTATTTAATATTCAGAAGAATTAAAATATTACAAATTATAAGTACTAGTCAAAATATTATGACATATTTTCATATTAATTTGGACATTGTAATTTTTAATTCAAAAATAAATCTAAACATTTAATTGAATAAAGTCACCAAATTTAATATATGTTTTAACATTTAAAAATATTCAAAATTTTATTCTTGTATATAGTAAAATGCATATTATGTTAACTATTTATGTCAGGCTTACATACTGACATTGAGACACATAAAATGCTTACATGATGAGAATTTAGACTATTATCAAAGTAAATTATATTGACTTTTATAAAAGCATTCTAATATAATTACTGATTCTAATAAATCAGTAATTTTTAAAAGTACATTAGAATAAATTAAGTTAATCATAATAAAATCGTAAATAATATTGAATGCTTTTTTCATTTGCCGAATTATTGTTGTATTTTAAGAACATTGTATGATAATGCTAAATAAGATTTTTAAAAAGTAAAAAAGAGGAGCCAACGGCACCCGGGGTTCCCAGGCGGTCACCCATCCAAGTACTAACCGGGCCCAACGTTGCTTAACTTCAGTGATCGGACGAGAACTGGTGCTTTCAACGTGGTATGGCCGTTGGCGAAAGCTGAGCCTAAACTATTCACACTTCTTTTCTGTACCCAAGCTTAATTTAAACGCTAATGTGCGGTTTCTGAATTATAATCATTAAATTATGATGCATGATACTTATCCGGATGCTTAATAAAGTAAGAAAGTGCGGATTTATCCTTCAAAGATGGTTATAAATAAAATTTTGTTTATTAATATTGTCACATTGCCATTTTACTTTTTATCTATAGCTGCATCTTATGTATGGTATATCTGTATTTGAAACGAATAGTGATTGAATCTCTAAATGAATGGTTCATCAATTCTTTATCTTATTCCAACTTTTTTGAGACTAAAGTTTTGATGATTTTACGTTTACATAAGGTCTAATCGTATGTTGAGAACGGAGATATTAGTATTAATTGTTAATAGGTAGTATTTAGTAAAAATTATTTATTTTTATATATTGTTCGTTTAAGCTTAAAGCTAATAGGTAAGCTTATTTCAATTTTTGGACTGACATTGAATAATAATGTCATAATGAGAACGAATAATGAAATACATTAGTACATACATAAATGTACATACTATAATAGAAAGAATTAGGAATTTAGTTAATAAATACTTATCTGTAAGTGTACTAAGTTCATAGTTATTAGTAAATTGTACAGATTGAAGATATACTATCTGTATAGTGTAGTTAAACGATACGTTTATTAACGTTATTTAACGAGGCAATGTCAAATACTTATTTATCATGTAATACGATAGTATGTATAATACATCTTGGACCTTGATTGCTAGTAAATCTAAAACTGACAGAAATAAAATAACGAATAGACAAAATTACCTTCAAAACTACGTAACATGTAAATATTTTACTTTGGGTTTATATTTTACTACTATTATAACTAGGTATAATATGACAATGCATAGCTTATTTTATAAGGCAGCGTAACTGTAGCGTAACATTATGATAAATCAATTTAACATACCGTATATGACCGAAAGATGCCCCGGGGCATCTTTAAATAAATTAGCTTAAAACTTACTTAATATAAATAAAATTCAGTGATTATTCTTCCAGAATAACGTTATCTCTAAACTCTCGTAAAGATTTCTTCCATATATAGCATTTGAATTAAAAATTAGCAAGTTTATGTTATATGATGATGCCTAAAATTTTAAGATATAGAGCATATAGATGATAGGTATATTGTATACCGGGCATCTTTCGAGACCGGGCCATCTTTTAAAATATTAGCTTGACCCCCCGGCTATCTTTCGAACCCGGGCATCTTTCGGTCAAATACGGTAATTGCAAAGATTATTATGGGTAGTACCTTTTTAACTTTTTACACAGCATGTGTTAACTGATAAAATTAATTGAATGTCAATATGGCATTTGATTACCTAAACTATTAAGTCTATAGATAAAATTGGTTTATTTTTTAAGTTTGTACTTATTTGTATATTTTTCTTAAATACATAATTATTCGACTTCGATTTCGGTGTACTAATTATAACACATGTTTACTAATTGGAATTTTATTGATAGCTTCTATCTACAGAAATAAAAGTGTAAAAGTGTTATATGTCAATTAATTGATTCTTGTATTACCCTTTTAAAAATTAACTGTTTTTTAATTTTTAAATTTTAATTCTCTTTAAATATTTGCTCTTTTATAATGGCTGATTTAAAAGAAGCAATTGTGTTGGACAATGGATCAGGAATGGTCAAGGCAGGATTTGCTGGTGAAGAAGCCCCAAGAGCTGTTTTCCCTTCAATTGTTGGACGCCCAAGGCACAAAGTAAATGCAATTTTCTTGAATAATTTGATCCCTTTTTTTAAAATAAAAGTAAAATAATTTTTTATATTTAAAAAGAAAGTGATGCTAAAACCAGGTAGAAGTTTCAACAAACCTGAATCTTTCATTGGAGATATGGCCCAAAGCAAAAGAGGAATTCTTTCACTGAAATATCCAATTGATCACGGTGTCATAAGTAAAATACTAATATTTATAAGTATTGTATAAATATATAACATATTATACTATATACATATTAGTTGTGTCATACCATTTGTCCAACTTCCTCAAATTAAACAATAATCATTTTTAAGCAAATTGGGATGACATGGAAAAAATATGGAGTCATACATTCGAATATCAACTTCGTGTGGACCAAACGGAACATCCGGTTCTTCTTACAGAAGCTCCTTTGAATCCAAAATCAAACAGAGAAAAAATGGCAGAGGTTTAAATTTTCAGTAATTTTAATGTAATTTTAACTAACATAAGTTCAATAATTGCATCTATAATAAAAGCATAAATCCAATAACATTTTATAATTATGTAGATCATGTTTGAAAAGTTTAACGTTCCTGCAATTCACGTTGCGATTCAAGCCATTTTATGCCTTTATGCTTCTGGACGAACAACTGGTGTAGTAATGGAGTAAGGATTCACAGTGCATTTTAAGGATGCCACTCGCCGGGAGCGTTCCCGGGAACGCGTTCCCAGGGAGGTTCCCATATGTTCCAATATAGGCGTTCCCGGGAACGTTCCCGAAAACGTTCCCGTATGGGAGCGTTCCCAGGAATTCGGCATCCTTTTGGATTATAAATATAAATTATTATGCTTTATGCTTTATGCTTTCTTTATTCCTATGATATTCTAATGATTAAATATTGCTTCATAATAGTTTTTAATTAATTTAAGTTCAGGCGATGGTGTTTCTCATGTAGTTCCTGTATATGGTAATTTAGCGACTTTTATACAATATTAGTAAATTCTAGAATGTTTAATAACCTATAAATTATAACGAATATTCAGATGGCTATGCAATTCCTCATGCAATTCTCCGAATGAATGTTGCTGGAAGAGACTTGACTGATTACATGATTCGTCTTTTATATGAGCGCGGTCATTTTTTCACAACAACAGCCGAAAGAGAAATTGCTAGAGACTTAAAAGAAACCCATTCTTATGTGGCTCTGGATTTTGAGCAAGTAATTCTGTAATTCATAATATGAATAATTAACCGTATCGCTATATAAGGAATATGCACAGGTAGATTTGTGGAAATTAGTGTATTAGTAATGTTACTAAAACTATTAATTTCATTTTTATAATAGGAATTAAAAAACACGGAGAAGGATTCGACAATTGAAAAGTCCTATGAGCTTCCCGACGGCCAAATAGTTAAGATAGGTCAAGAGAGATTCCAATGCCCAGAAGTCCTCTTTGATACATCTTTACTTGGAATGGAACAAGGAGGTTCGAATTACTCAATCAAACTTTCCACCCATTATCTTTCCTATCATCTAACCTTTGACTTATTCATTTTTATTTAACAAGTTACTAACCAGAGTTACCAATCGAAATTTATTAATTTTTAATAGGAATTCAAGAAATGACATACGCTTCAGTTTCAAAATGTGATTTGGATCTTCGAAGGGTAATTTTGTAATAGATTTACTTAAAGCTATTGAGTCGATATAAATAATAATAACATTATACTTAGGGTAATATTTAATATTAACATTGTAAGAAGATTATTAACTATAGAATATTAAAGTGTAGTATAAATAATGCATAAAAATGAAATAATCTACTTTAGGAATTATTTGGAAATATTTTATTGAGCGGAGGATCAACAATGTTCCCAGGAACGGGCGAGCGTCTCCAGAAAGAGCTCATTGATTTGGTTGAGGAAAATTTGAACGTTAAAGTCATTGGACTTCCAGAAAGAAAATATTCAGTTTGGATTGGTGGTATAATAATAATTTTGTTTCATTTAAGAATATAATCATTCATTAGTTAGATTTAAAGCTAAAATCTATCATTAGTTAACTTTTTGGAATCTTTTATCAATTAGGCTTATTTTAGTTGCATGATATAATTTTGATTTATTTAGGAGCTTGTTTGGCGTCTCTTTCTTCATTCCAAACCATGTGGATTACTAAAAAAGATTATGAAGAAAATGGTCCATTGATTGTTCATAAAAAGAAATAGCTTTTAGGGATTTGTTATTTATGGTAAAGTTTAATTGAATACCCGTATAAGCCTATGTATGTATATCACAATGGTTAGGTTTACACGTATTTTCCAAGCAAAATAAAAAATACTTTTGACATGAACTTTGATTCATTTAATCTTAACATTTTAATATTTAATTATTAAGGTGATTCCGAATTAACTACATATAATCGGCCTTATTCACTAACGATTTAGGCAAATGCTCAGCAAAAACAAAATGGCGATTTTGCCTAAAGTAATTCATGAAAGAAAATTTTTAGAACTTGCTGAGCATTTGCTCAGAACTTGTGCCTATGCGCACATTTATGCAAAGAGCTCACGAAACAGAAATTCTTAAATTACGCTTGCTTAAGTTACGCTTTGTTCCTTCTTCTTTGTACCTTGCTTATCTTTTACCTAACTGTAAAATGGCAATTCCATTATTTATTTTAAATGATAATCGCTTTAGGAAGTTTAAAAGAAATTATTTAGAAAATCTATCAAATTCAGAAATAAATACCAGTTTTACTTTTGACTGTTAGGGAAATATTTAATTGGTTTGAAGAGGCAATTCTGACTACTTTGAGAAGTCATACTATTCAGTTTGAGTTAGAAATCTTGACCACTTTGGGTTATTTAAGAAGTGGAAACTTTCAATGGACAATGGGAAGCCTCTCTGGAGTGTCGCAGCCAAGTGCTTCAAATATAATTCAAACAAAGACGAATCAAATGAGTTAAATTTCATCTCAGTTCATTAATTTTCCAACGAATGAAAATGAAATTAATGAATTTTATCAAATTTCACAAATCCCAAATGTTATTGAGGCTGTTGATGGAACTCACATTAATTGTATTGCACAAAGAGGGAACTCAGATGTTTACATCAACAGAAAGAGAAAACACAGCATTAACGTAGACTTCATCAGCCAGATGAAATCAAGCTAATAATGTATAATTTATTAAATAAAAATGATTTATCATAGAGGATGAACATTTTCAACTCTTCTAACGTTTCCAAACTCTTCCAACTGTAAGATATGTTTCTAAATATTATTTACATTTAAATGAATAAATGTATGTACTTAAAATGTGTTGTAATGCAAATAAGAGTGTTTATTAATGAATGGAAATTGATTTGAATTCGTTTGAATTCAATTTTTATACATTACCAATGTTACATCCTATTCTACTTTGCAAAGTAACTCTTTCATTGCAATTATTTCAAAGTTACTTAATTTTTGTGATGAAACGCATTTACTTATTACTTTGAATTAATTCAAAGTTAAAAGTTAATAGTCAAAGTGAGCTTCCGGTGAAATGAGTTCCTGATGTATCAATTCCACCGGTGATTCTTTGAATTGCCTCGGTTGGAATCGCTCCTAGCTGAACCTCATCTGTAATCGAAAATTGAGTAATTTTAGCCGAGCCTCCGCCTGTTTGTTCCATTTGCCGTCGATTCTCTGCTCCAATTTTCTTCACATCTTATTTGATTTCTTGATATTTTTTATTTGAACAAGAGTTTGACCTGAACTTGAAACCGCATTAACTTCCTCCAAAATGTGGTTCCACCCTTCAATTGATTTTGATGAATTACAATTAGAGAATATAAATGCAATTCTTTTTGCGATGCCCTCAGTTAACACTGCTTTCTCACTCTCTGACCAAGTAGAACTTCGCGTTCTATCTGTCATCTTAAGTAATTAATGGTTTAGTGTCGATTAAAATAAAGACTGATTATTGATGAGCGCTGGATCACTAGATGATCGGAATTTCGGAATTGAGATTTTCGGTCGTAACTTTAAGATTTGCTGAGCAAACTATTTGCTTAGCATAAAAGTTTAGTGAATTCCAATTTGGGTAACTTACGCATCTTGCTCAGCAAATACTGATGAATGAGGCCAAAATTCGTACCCTTCCCATGTACTAACTACTTCCTACATGTTTATACTATTTAAGATAATCTCGTTCATGAAATATTTGTTACAGCTTACAAAACTCATATAATATGGTATGGTATATTATATCTGGAATTTATTGCGTTGTAAAGCCAATAAATATATAAAAGCTTAAATTCTTAATTTCCAAAATATCTAATAATAAAAATATTTGTAGTATTATATCATGAATTTAAAGGTTTAAAGTTTTTATTTGGGGGTGAATGACTTTATAATCTCCAAAAGGAACTTTTTTCTATTGAGGTTGATGCAGCTGAACGAACGGATTAAAATTAAGTAGGATTGAGACAATATTCGGAAAATTGGGATTAACCTTTACCAAAATTCTCATGACTCACACTACGAATGCATTTCATTATTGGGCAAAAAATTCCTTTATCATTGAATGGGTTATTTAACCAGTGTTTGAAATAATGTTGTATATTATGGTTGATGATAAAAAGGTATAAATTGATGTGTTATATAAAGAGTTTCATTGTGAGTGGAGAGGATCCTTGAGCCGCTGGGCTTGTCGATTCTCCGCCAAAAAACACCCACTCCTTCCTATACCATCCTTTGTATACATTAGCCGAAGGTCTTTAAAATGAGTTTGACATTGGGATTTTGTAATCATTAACTCTTCACCACTCTCAGAGAGAGAACGCAGAACTGGAACGTAAATACGCATTCAATTTTTTATACTTTTTTGAGTATTAATTATATAATTACATTTACTACATGCATGCATGCATGCATAGTAAATACATTATCCAATTATACCTATAAGAATTTATCCAATTTATACATAATTTCTGAATTTCATTTTAATCATTTTATCTTCCTGATATTACCATTGTTATAATTTATCTTAATTTGTTAAAACATAAGTTTAATTCAATTTTAATTTTAATTCAATTAATCATTGTTGAATAAACAGGTCAAGAGATAAAAGTAACGAGATAAATAAACGTTTATGCAGCAATTAATCAATTAACTAATATTGCCCAATAAATTAACAAATTTATATCAGTAGTATTTATAATTAAATTAATTAAAATAAGAATAATTATTTTAGTCTTATTTAATAATTAAATTTGTCATTTTGAATTTAAAAGGAAAATGGCGGCAGAACCGGAAATGCTTAAAATTGAGTCGGAGATGATTGAAGGATATCTTGGAGAAAAGATCAAATCCCACGAAGTGTCAATTGGCTCAGCATTGGGCGACGGATACGCGAGCGTCATTTATTCCATTAAAGCGATTAAGGTCAATGATGAAGTTGTTCATCTTTTCCTCAAAATCTTCCCAGATCATCCAATGAGACAGCAAGGGTTGATAAAAATGAATATTTTCTACAAAGAAGTTTGCATGTTCGAACAATTGATTCCCGAGATGCAGAAATTGATTGATGAAAATAACGAGAAGGATAAATCAAACAAACCGCTCAAATTGGCTTTCCCACCTTATCTTGGAGGAAAATCGCAAAATTACCCAAAAGGTATTAATTATTATTATTAAAGTATTTTTAATTATTTTTATTATTTTAAAATATTTTATATCAGTTAATATTATTAATTTATTTGAAATATTTTAGATCACGTGGGTCAAGTTGATCCATTTGAGAACTTCCTCTTGATGATCGACCTCCGAAAAACTTATGATTTCAAAATGGCTGACCGATTCAAGGGTTTAGACTACGAGCATTGCACTCTTGTTATGAAAGAACTAGCAAAAATCCATGCTGTTTCTTGGGCCTATAAGACCAAACGAAATATCAAGCTTTTGACAGACAAATTTGAATTTATTCGTTCCAGTGGATTCACCGAGGAAGTCATGAAAGACTTTGAAACATTTTTCAACATCAACTTAGAAAAAAGCATAGAAATGATGAAAGAAACATTTGGCGATGATTCGCCCATTGCAGAAGGCGCTCTGAAAATTAAAAATGATTTTGTCAAGATTTTCCTTTTGTCCCTCTCTCCCGCCCTTGACGAAGAGAAATTGGAAGCCTATTATCGTGTTCCATATAAATCAACTGGAGATGATTTTGTTGAATGTAATTTATTTTAACAAATTTTAAGATAAGGAACTACTTAAATTATATTAACAAATTAAAATTATTATCAATAAATTAAATAATTAATAATTTAAAAAATGTATTTTTTTAATTTAGCAACATGGAAAGTTTTATTGCATGGAGACTGTTGGGTGAACAACATTTTATTTAAATACAAAGATGAAAAACCCATCGACACAGTTCTTGTGGATTTGCAAATATCCAAAGAAGGATGTCCAACAATCGATATGGCTTATTTCATCTACACTGGCACAACTCAGGAAGTGAGGAAGAATCATTTGGACGATATTCTCAAAACCTACCACGATTCTTTTATCGAGTATTGCAAGGTTTTTGAAGTTGAGCCGCTGGAAAAATTCAACATGGACACATTGAAAAGGAAATTCCACCGTGGGAAATTGTATGGATTGATCATGGCTTGCTTTGCTCTCCCACTGATGATCCAAGATACAAAGGACATCATTGATGTGGAAAAAGTAGACCATAATTTGAAATTGGAGGAAATAATAGAACAAATGAAGGAATTGAACGTGAGCAATGATACCATGAAAAAGAGAATTTCTGATATTGGAAAAGACCTTTATGATGATGGGATCATTTAAAAATTTTAATTCTAACTGACAGAGTTATGAAAATATTTGATATGTATAACACTACTAACTAAAAAGTATACAAATAGTAGAATATTAATTATTTTGATTGATATGTTATTGTTATTATCTTATTATGGATAGAATTTATTAACATTTGATTTAACTCTGTACAATTTGTTATAACTTTTTAATTCTATTGACATGTAATTTTACTCTTACTGATGTTTCCTATATTTTCTCTAGTTGACTTGTTATTTTATTAAACAAAATGGAAGTAATTAAATGATTAGACATGTATAATTATTAGAAAAAAAGCCGCAATCTATTGTCATAATCCTTTTTTATTTTCAAAATGAATTCATTGGGAGAATAAAATTTTAAATTTGTACATTATTTTTAATAAACGTTTATGGTTAATTTATAAGATCATACAAAAAATTATATTAATAATCTTTATAAGTACTTTTAAGATAATTTTTATTGAATACTCCATTGATTTCCTTATTTGTACCATATATTAAAAATAAAAATATTTTGGGGCAATAATGTACAATATAGTAGTATCTATGGAAATTTATTAGAAATATTTTGATTATCAAATTTATTGACAGATTGAGTTACTATATTGTTCTCTAATACTCCAAAATTAATAAATTGAAGTAAATCAGAAATTCTTACATGCATGCTATTAAATGTTGAAAAGTGATAGAAAACTTAAGTAAAAATCAATTTTTATTTAAACCCCTCAAATTACAATAGTATTTATATAACTAAAAGAATGTTGAAATTACAAATGATGTTTAACTTGATTCTTTCTAGTAATTAATGTTCACAAGGTAAAGATTACATTTATACATAAAGATTTGATCTTTGTATGTGATGATGACATTGCATTTATAGTAAATTGTGCCAAAAATTATTTAATTATTATGTCACATTTTAGTTGCAAGATACTTATGTAGATGTTATTTATTTTATAATGTTAGAGTTATTTATTCTTGTCATGTTAATTGGTATCCGTAATAATTCATACAGAAATCACAATAATTTGTTTATATTAATTGACTGATTTGATAAGAAATTATCATGTTGAAATTAATTCTGTAACATTTGGTGGAATTTTAACAGATTTATGAACAAAAATAATATCATTTGCTTGTCCACCGCGATTTGTAACTCTTGACACATTGACATATCCTTGACTTGTCATAAAACTCATTATCTCTCCTTCTCCCTCAACATCATGGATATATTCAACTGAAAGAACCTATGTATATGTAAAATATACTTAAAAATTTTATGTATCAAATTTAATACATTCATATTAATATTCATAAATTGAAATAAATGTAAAGCTAATTTTGAATACCTTAATTAAAATTAAATCAAATGGAATGGTTTTCAAAACTTGTAATTCGGCTCCTTCTACATCAAGCGAAAAATAATCAACTGTTTTAATTTGAAGCGCAGACAGAATTGAGAAAAAGGGATAACATTGAATTTCCACACCAGTATTTGAAATTTTTCCAAGGTTGAACGATTGGCGAAACTTGACCTTTAAATTAAAAAATGATGCTTTATAAAACTGTTAAGAAAATTTGAACTAGGGATGCAATAATTATTAAAGTACTTTATGCGGATAAGGATGAATTGCCAAACAGACGTTAATGGTCCAAGCTTGACGATTCTTTTCAAGGACTTGTATATAATTTTTTGGATCCGCTTCAATTAACAAACCCTGCATTAAAAGAATTTATTTTTAATATTATAATTAATTAATATGCCCATATTTTAATTATGTCCAAACAATTAGAAATTTTTAATTTTACCTTCCACTTATATTTCTTCTCAAAAATGAGACTATTCGATCTCAATTCTCCATCAAGGGCACCACATTCAACAAAGAATCCATTTTCCTATTTGAATTAAGAAATTCTAAATAAATACTTAAATATGTTTTTAAATTATTGAATAACTCACCATATTTTGAAGAACTTGTAGCACAATTGTTGATTGGCCTTTAGATTGATCAACATCCCCATTCTTCAAATTATAAGGAATATTTGGGGGTGGGGGTGGTTGTAAAACTTTTTTGATTTCATTTAAAATTCTAACATCGTCTTGTGGAAGAGGTCCATTAAGAAATTCTGATTTTGATTGAATAATATTTTCAGAGAAATTTATAACATCAAAAATTTGTTTTGCTATCAGACCATTATTATTAGTGCTTTTAAGGTATATTAATTCTATAAGAAATAAAGTCGAAAGTGCTACAATTATCCCACAAAATGCATTAATCCTCATATTAAAATAGTTTATACATTGAATAAACCAAAATTGGATACTTTGAGTACTAGATTCGTTCTAATTATAGTATTATTAAATATATTAAATCTTTACAATATTTTTACATCATTGATAATATATATTTGGAATATTTCAATTTATCAAAATAAAAGGAAATAATTTAATATCAGTTTGAGTTGTATAATATCGTTATATTAATTTTCGGGAATGGCTTAACTTATATCTAAAACCAAAAAGTCAAAAAAGTATTTGTAATATTATTGGTAATATCCACATGTTAGATTATCAATGCGTTTTGATTTTTACATTCCATAATATTAAAAATATATTTATATCTTATTTGTTTCGGCTTGATTAACAACTAAATATTAAAATAGAAAATAATACTAACAGAAAAGCCAACGAGTCATTTATCTGATAATAAAGTTAAAACTAAGGGGGTTTTAAGCAATAAAATTCTATTGAACGCTTATTGAAAATATTGTTTATCAAGACAAGATATGCATGTTAACATACTTAGATAACCTACATAAGCATAAGTAAAATATAAAAATAAAGTCAATAGTAATTTTTTTGCTAATTTCTTTACAGGCTAACGCCTGTGAAACTTCACCGAACTAATACAATACAGGTGCGTATATTATATTATTACAACGATTTGATGACAGGTGTTTTCAGGTGTTTTAATTTTAAATTAAATTATGCGTTTTTACAGTTTTTCCTAACCAATCACAGTCACATAAAATGCATACAAAGTGTAAATACAACTTTAATCATTTATTTTCAAATTTAACTGAATCAATAAAATATGTATACCATTTTACAATAAGTTAAGAACAATTGATAATGACATTTGTTAAAAAGAATTAAACAGTTTCTCGTAGTAACTTTCTCTCCATTCGACATTTTTTTGAATTTCATATAAGGCAGCAAGTAGGGAAGCGGACACCGAATTGAGTGTGTCCTTATTTTCGTTATAAAAATTTTCAAGCTGTTATAAAAATGGTCACACATTTTATTATTTTCATTTTTGAAACTTTAAACGTATGTACTATGTAATTAAAATAATCATTTATGAACTTAAAATTATTAAATACTAATATTAATTTTATTTAATAATATAGAGTATAAAGTATTTACCTGGGCATGTTCTGATGGTAAATTCCAATACTTTTTAATTTCTGTAACCATTGTAGTTACGGCATCATGAGTCTCATCAAGTCTTTAATTTAACACGTGTCAATTAGCAAAGTTATTACAAAATAAAATTATTCAAAAAAACTGTAAAAGTTTTATTAAAATATTTTATACTATTAAAATTTTACTTACAATTTATAAAATTTTGAAAAATTTTCCGTAATAAATTTGTAAGTGATTGATCGAGCAAATGGATTGATTAAAAATCTCTGAAGAAACTTTAATTTATCGCCTTTTTCAATTATGGAGTTTTCTTCCAAAATTGAGTTTAGCATCCTAAATAGTTTGTAAAAAATTAATGTAATAAATATATTATATAAAAGAATAATGTAATCTTAAATTGTTCAATATATCGGCAATATACGTATTAATTGTTGTTTCGTTTTGAGAGCATGCTAAAGCATTAAGCATTCTGGTTTTTTCATTGACGATTCGTTCATTAACATATTGAGAAATTAGGAAATGATAAAAATCAGTTTCTCTTTTTGTAATAGCTGTACAATACACAATGCCTCTGATATCCACTGGAATTCTGAATTTATATAATAAAAATTGTAAGATTGATTTTACGATATTTAATTAAATAGTTCCAGTAGTATAAAATTAAAAATTTATTCCAAGGCAAAACTTACCTGTTAATTGTTGTGGATTCCCAATCTGCAAAAAGTCTTACTGAATAATCAACACATTCTTTAGTGTCAAATTCACATGCGAAACGAAGAAGTTTCGATCTTAAAATGACTTTGGGCCCTTTTTCATTAAGTTGTTGTTCAAATCCAATGGCATTCAAAGCACCAATAACTTTTGGTCCAATAATATTCTAAAACATTTATAATAAATTTATCAACATTAAAATAATAATTTTGAGGTATTACAAGTATTTACTATTTTCTATTCACCTTGAAAATATCATATTCGCTTCTTGAGCTAGACATGTCATTAAATTTATTTAAATATACTATAGCCGAATTCCAAACAGAAAGTTCCGTTTCTTTTGACAAGAATTCGAGTATTTTAATACCATTTTCAATTCCTATCACATCTAAAAAGGTTAAAAAATTATTATATATTATTAGTTCTTCCATACAAATAGTACTAATTGTAAATGTATATTTAACTTATAGTACATGGTAGAGTATAGGTTTAATGTGATTTTAAATAAAATAAGTTTGATTTTAAAAAGTAAAAAATATTCGAACCGTTAAATGCTAATGCTAAGAAATCATCCACCAATTGAGTTCTGGCAATAACACCAATAGCCTTATGATCCGTTTGAAGTTGATAAAAAATATTTTGACTCAATGTGTCATCATATTCAACTCTATAAAATCCTAAACAAAATTGTCAAAATTTAAATAATTATTAATGAAATAAAGATCAAATTTTTTTAATATTAAATACTTATTTCTTTATTTTGTGATTAAATTTATAAACTAATCTTTTCATTTAAATATCATAAATACTTACCCGCTGCTTCTGGATTAACAATAACACAACTATTTGTTCTCACATGATTTATTGATATCCCAACAAAATCTTTGGGAATCCAAAAAGTAGCTTGGTCATTGTTGAATTTTGGCTCATCTTGGGTTGATATTGAAATTGGGACCCACCACGAGTCCGTTGATGAGGAATTTAAATATTTTGACTAAATTAAATAAAAAAAATTTTCGTTTTAAATATCCTTCTATATGTAAATCAATCTATGTATTATCTGCATTAAAAGGAATGAGTTTAATTAATATTTAACATATCACTAGTTGTTTAAAATTGTATTTACTTGATAAATATTAATTTGATTCGGACCAGTAACTGTAACCCTTAAAAGTGGAAATCCTTCTTGGAAAGTCCAACTATCCATAATTTCTCTTACGGTAATTTTACCTACACCAACTTCAATTAATCCCGAATGATGACTAATTGCATCAAATAGATCATTTTGTGTAACAGGCTGAAATTTCCTATAAAATTAATATAAAAAATTATAATAAGTAATAAATTAACATACATTTGTGTTGAATAAAGATGATTTATGATAAAATAATACATTCGTGCAAGATAAGTGTTAAGTGCGTCCTTAAATACTTCTTCAGTCACAAAATTCTGAATCATTTTAAGCAACGAAGCTCCTTTTTTATAAGCAATTGTATCATAAACTCCAGAAATTTGATTATGATCATTAACCGGAGAAGCAACAGCATGAGTATTTGGCCCAGCATCAAAATATAAAGCGTCTTGGTGTTCTTCATTCACAAATAACTTTTCTGGTTCGAAATCGTTATTGATTGGGTCGTAATTGAGATATGCCAAATAAGATGCGAATCCTTCATTGAGCCAAACGGCGTTCCACCAATGACACGTCACCAAATTGCCAAACCATTGATGGGCAACTTCATGTCCAATGATTCCAGTAATTCTCCAACGTTCCTCTTCAGTTGTTTCTCCATCAATGTAAATTAGCACGTTTTCACTATAAAATTAAAAAAAATCGTTTTAAAATTTCATTACCTGAATTATTGTATTACTTGTAAGTTATCAATCCCCAATTTTCCATTGCACTGTAATAAAATTTTGGAAGGGCAATTGAATCAAGTTTTGTTAATTCGTAAGGATGGTTGAAATATTCCTTGTAAAATAAAAGTGCGTTGATTGATAAATCTGTTGCATATTTTCCTCCGTTTTTGTCAATTAATTCTTTCCTTGCATGAACCTATCGTATAGACATTACAAGTATAACAATAATTAAACTCAAATATTCCTAACATTAAGTAAAATGATTTTTTTGTTTAAATTACCTTTACTTCCGTATTCATGGTTTCCGATGTTTCAGTATGAACGGCCAATTCAGATACTTCAAAGGCAAAAAGATATGTTGACATTTTAACAGAAAGGAAATATTCATCAGAAAACCATCCAAAAAATAATGGGCTATAATAAATGGTCAAGCAATATTATTCCAAATTAAAATTAGATTTTAGACGAAGTAATAGTATGATATAATCAAATATATTGTAACGAAAATTGATTAACTTATGTTTTTTACTCAGGTTTTGTTTCAAAAATCTCCATATTAGATCTTGACTTATATTTTTCAAGTCTATGAATTGTAACTTGAAAAGTGGCTTTATAAGAAGGTTCATCAAAGCACGGGTAAAGTCTTCTTGCGTTATGAGGAGCAAATAATGTTGTTGCAATATACCTTGAAACAATTATGAAAATTAAATAATTATGAAAATTGCCATAGAGAATGAAAATAAATACTAACTTTGTTTCCGTTCCTTCTACGTAGTCCAGTAAATATAATCCATCCAATCGATCTCGCCATATTTTAGCTACAAACAATACATAAATATCGTATTCTCTTCCTTCAATCAGAGGAAGAGCCATTTTTATTTTAAAAAAGTCAAATTCGGGTTCTAGGTTTAATGATTCGATTGTTAATCCAGTATTGGTGTAGTTATCGACAACCTTCAAATAATAATTTTTTTATTTAATAATTAATGCAGTTTCATTAGAATTTAGAATGCCATTTTTACTTTATCTTAAGTAGGCTACAGACAGGCCGGGGGAATGGGAGAATATTTAAATCGATTTGCGCAAGTCGAAACATTTTGGGGGATTTGAAGAAGAATTGGAGGAAAGGGAACTCCCTCGTACCCCGCACACAGAGCCGAGAGGAGGAAAGGAAACGGCAGTACGTTCTCCTTTCCTATCCTTTTCGTCATGGTCATTTGGATATGTTTTGGGGGGAAAGGGGTTTTGAAAATCTAGGAGTTTTGATTTCTCCTACTCTCCTCCGGGTCCACACACCGAAAATGGGAATTGGGGATTTTTCTTCTCTCATTCCCATTTCCCCATTCCCCCGGCCTGTCTGTAGCCTCTTTTACAATACAGAATACATTTGCGTGTTAAGCATTTAAATAATCTACAATTTAAATAAGTGTGTTAAATTGTATAAATTAGTTATTTAAGAAAATCTTTTACTCGAATAGAGTGCATATTTATTTCCAGCTCTGAAGAATGAAGAATTATTTCATTGGTTACATTGGTGCATTGTACAGTAATTCTAACTGAGGAAGGGACTGAAAATTGAGCCCAACGCTCTCCATCATGTAAAATAGGCCGAAATTCCAACCAGTAACTTTTTGGAACGATATTTCCACTCAATCTGAATTCTTCATCGTCGAGTAAACCAGATTTTGAATATTTTGACTCTCCTGGTGTAATATGAATGTTCAAGATATAAAATAGTAAAAAGTAATTGGAAATTTTAAATAGAAACGTCAACGACATTGTAAATGTTTTTTTGAATCACTCACTACACTATATGAGAGAGTTTTAATTGAATGATTGATGAGTGGTTAAAATAATACATTACCGAATAATTTTATCTTTATTCTCCAACATTTTGATATCAATACTTTTTAGATAAGATACGATTTTATAATTCGTTGGCCTGTTATCCGAACAATACTTAATTTAATAATGAAAAAATTATCTCACATGTTGATTAAAAAGAGAAAGAAGTATTAGTAGCTTTTTGTTAGTACCAACTACCAAGTGGAACAGTTTTTTTGTAATTCTGCAGAACTATTATCAATATGTTACTTTTAGTTTGTTTAAGATTCTTAAATATAATATATTTAATCGTTTGTTATCAACAGTCTATTAATAATATCTTAAACTGTTTGTTGGCTCTGCAGAATCAGATTAGGGTTTAGAGTACTTATGACGTTATGACATGACCAATCTATTTTAATTTAAAAGTTACATTTTACCAGTGCCTTTGTATACTATAGACTATGGTATAAAGGCATATCGGTACATTTTTGTGTATTAGTATATTAATTATATATTTAAAATATATGCTATAAATAAATTATATTGTAATGTAACATTTAATTTATGTGCACTTGTGCCTTATATTCTCGTTAAAATCACTAATTTTTACATAATTGGACACGGCACTTTTGAAGAAGATTTGATGTCTCCGCGTGGCTTGTCCAATCTAGTAACAATCTTAACTAACATTAAGAAATAGTGAGCTATCTAATAAGGTGTAGCTCACCTCTGCTCTTGAAGGGTGTCCGGACATTTGTACTTATTTACATTTACCATATTAGGGTGCTGGTATATACAGGTACAAATATTAGTATAGGTTCTATTCTATTATCCTTGGATATAGGTATAGTACATACTAGGAAATTTAATCGATAATTATCATTATCGGTTTTATCGGTAATTTATCGTTTTTTTTGCTTTATCGTTTATCGAAAAATTATAGCCAATAAAATCGATAAAACCGATAATTGTATAAATTGTCATATTATTACGAAAATCTTCAAAATTTAATGAAATACTTTAATAAAATGTTAAATATATGCAATGAAGAGAATTGTGCTAGCTAAATGAAGCTTTAACTGGTTGGAGAAGTCTTAATTAATGATTAAACGGTTCTCAAATTTAAAATATTGCTTATAAATCGAAAGCTCTAATTCACATAAAATCTTCATTATCTCTTACTATTGAAGGTATGACTCAGTGATTAATCCAAATAAAAGACTCTGTAAAGTCCGACTATTTGATAAGGTTGACTCGACTTTCCCTTAATGTTTTAAAATTTTAAAAACCCAAAATAAAACTCAATTATCATTTCATAACTGTCTTAACATTTTGAATACTTAAAAACTTGAGTCAAAGAGAATCAAATCTGATTACGCAGATGTTATACAAAATAATCTTATTTGCCTTTTGTCTTATTTATTGAGATATCCTTTAATTGTTGTAAAAGTTAAGAAATGTGCAATTTTTCCTATTTACATAATCTTATAAAGTTTTATAAAATACGATTTATCGTTATTGTTTTAATTCACTATGTAAGTATTAGGAATGTTTTAACATTAAAGCATGTTGTTAATTACTTAATTAATTTACTAAAGATAAAATATGGATAAACATTGTAGAATATTGTAGATTATTTTTCAATTTGTTCCAAAATTCCCAATAAATAAATTTCTTTTTTAATTTCCCAGATAAGATTAATTGAATTGATTGTCAATTGTATTTAATGTTGAAACCTTCAAGTTTTGAATCACTTCGATAAAATGAAGATTATAATAATTTTATTCGTTTTTTGCGCAGTTATTTCTTCGTCTTATTGTGTTCCATCAAAGAATAAAGACTTACTTTGGTTTCCCAATCCAAGGATCGAAGGAGGATTTATCCCCGCACTCCTCAAGGGAAATGAAAGAACTCCAATCAACAATGATCCGTCTCAAGTTAAATTCTTCCTCTATACAAAGTAATAATTTGTTCATTTCTTAATAATTTATGAAAATTAAGAAAAGCATTAGTAGAAGCAAATGCAATTAATATCATCGTTTTAAAAGGGGAAACAAAGGAGCGCCAGATTTGATTTATATTGATGATGTGGATTCTTTAAACAAATCTCATTTTATTAAAAATGCTCCTGTTAAAATTATGTCACATGGATTTGGAGGTTCTTACACTGATGGATTCCCATCAAAAAGCAGAGCAAGTAATAAACGAATATATATATATATATATATATAATTTCTAAACTAACGAGTTAAATTTTTTATTTAACTCGTTAGTTAAAGTATGGGTTTATATTATTTTGACATTATTTTGACATTGAATAATTAATATTGAGATTAAAAAATAAATAAAAACATAGTGAAATAGAGTACCTTTGACATATAAAACTGAATATTGTGAGGATGCGCAGTCCCCACGACGGTTGGTGCTTTGCCTTGCATAATTAGAGCCGCCTGCATCTCTAATTATGCAGGGCATATGGCATATACCTATGTACTTATATAGGTATTAAAAAGAAAAATATTTTGGGGCAATATTGTACAACACAGTAGCTCAATCTATGAAAATTTATTAGAACTATTCTATCAAGATTATTGACAGATTGAGCTACTATATTGTTCTCTAATATCCATCCCAAAATTAATAAATTGGAGATAAATCAGAAATTCTTAATATGTCATAAATGTTAAAACGTGATAGAAAATTTAAGTAAAAACCAATTTTTATTTATATTCATCAAATTACAATAATATTTATATAACTAAAAGAATGCAGAAATTACAATCGATGTTTAAATCGAGTTTTTCTAGTAATAAATGTCTACAAGGTAAAGATTACATTTTGACAGAAAAGATTTTATCTTTGTGTGTAATGATGACAATGGAGAGATGCATTTACATGGATAATACATTATGGCAAACGTTATTTAATTATCATGTCAAATTTTAGTGGAATTTTGGTCAAAGTTATTTAGGTAGGTATGTCATTGCTATTTATATTATAATGTCAGAGTTATTTATTCTTATGTCAAGCTTATTGGTATCCAAAAATTATTGCAGTTGAGACACTCAATAAATAATGTATTGATTTGAGATATATTTAAAATATGCCTTTTTAGTTTATCTCGATCAAGAAGGCCCAGATATGAATATCATTTGCATTGATTGGGCTCCATTGGCCGTTTCCCCTTGGTATGCCTTTGCAGCAAATAACACTAAAATTGCTGGATTTCAATCAGCCAAATTGCTCCATTTCTTATTGAAACAAAATGTGACGAGAAATGAAGATATTCATTTTGTTGGTTTCTCACTTGGAGCTCACGTGGCCGGAAATTGTGGAATGGAATATGAAAAATTGACAAATATGAAACTTCCAAGAATCACTGGTGATTTTATAATTGACAAGATATTGTCATATATTATTTATCTATGTACATATTTATAAAAAATCAATTTTATAATTTAATTATTTTTGATATGTATTTTAGGATTAGATGCAGCTTATCCTTTATTTGGTAAAATATTTTAACAAAATACAAAACGCGATGCCCTGGATTTGTTACTACTTTATTTTATCTTTCGGTTGTGGATATCTTTAGTGTTCTCGATATGCAGTTCTTTGCGATGGTGGATGAGGTAAAGTCTTCTACTCCAGGAAAAATAAAAACGATTAATCATCTCTTGGTCAACTGATTTCCAAATGCTAGTTTTTTAAATGCTCCATCGAGAGTAAATGCTCGGCAGGCCCATAATTTCTGTTTGAGATATCCGAAACCAAAGACGTCCATCGGAGATGCATCAAACGACTTCTTTGGGACTTCTGTCATAGGAATGATCCTAATTCCCAGTCTTCTTTTTAATTCTTCAGCGTAAGCAACCGCTGTTTGTTTAGATGTATGGGAAGTTGCCTGATCATGATGGATCACAACTTTCTTTGTCTCCCTTCCATACATTATCACGATTTCCCTTTCCAACGGTCTCAAAACATTTTGAATATAAAATTGAGCGTTCATCTTTGTTTTGGGGAAGTACACCTCGACCACTCATTGCTCCAACGAGCATAAACTTTCTTCTAAAATTCTCCTTGCTCACAATCCAGGAGTCGGAAATTCGCGGTCCATTCGAAGTATAGCACACCTTATTTTTTCCGTTCCCGCAATCTTCAACACTTATCATTGCTTCATCGATGGTAACCACAAATTCACTTTTCTTCCTCTTAAGGTAATTGTTTCGAAATTTCAGACAGGTTTCAATCCTGAAACAATAGAGTTTTTTCAAAAAAACTGCAATAGGAAATATACAAAATTTTCTATACCGCTCATTGTTCTGACTTTCATTTTCATTCACTTTTTCTTAAAAGTACATACCTGATTTTTATATGTATCTCTTTGAGATTGTGAGTTTTCTTTTTTTTTCTAATGCATTTCTTTAATTTTCTTTTAATAATACGATTGACGGTCGATTGGTTGAGATGAAGTCTTCGTGCCATATCTCGTTGACTTGGAGGATTTTTCATTGATGTAAACAGTTTCAATTTTCTCATGGCGGATGGGTTCACTTTTCTTGGCGTTTGCACAATTGGAGGAGTAGGAAGTCCTTGATTTTTCGCATTACTTCAAATTCCAATCTGATTCTTAATTCTTGAAATACTCATTATCGAAATATCGTATCCTATCTCTTTAAGTTTAGCTTGAATGTTTATTAATATTAATAAACTTAAATAGGCCTTCACCATGCCTTCTAACTCAGAATTAAATCGCTTGCCCATTATATTAAAAATCAGACAAAACTTTTATTTTATCAATTATAACATATTAAATAGACAAAGTCATTTGGCGGTAAAAATTTGCATAATAACAAAAATATAATGTAAAGATGTCAGAGTCGTAACAAATCCAAGGCATCGCGTTTTGTAAACTTATAAATAAAATGAAGCAATAATTAATGAATTTAATATAAGTAAGTATATAGTAGATCTATACTAAATATAGTTACTTTTAAATAATTATTTGTAAGTCATTTTATTTTATATTTTTAATAAAGTAAAATGATTATAATTGAAGGAGAGAATGGTGAACACGGATTTGATCAATTTCGAATTGATCCTACCGATGGAGTGTTTGTTGATGTAATTCACACTTCATCTGGTCATATTCTTGAAAGCGGACTTGGTTTTCCTTATTCAAGAGGACACGTCGATTTTTGGCCAAATGAAGGTCAGTGATAATATACCTTAATTATTACAATCAAATCTATAAAATGAAAATCTCACATTTGTAAATTAAATATTATTTACAATTAAATTAAATATAATATTTGGCAAGTAACTTGATTTTTTGCATTTTATATATTCTAGGGAAAAAACAGCCTGGTTGTGAAGGATCTGGGGATATTGTTGGTAATAAATCACATCACATGGCAATTTAATTGCATTACGAAATACTTCAAATTATAATGTTAAAAGGCGGGTGGATTAATTATATATAATATTAAATACCCTATTTATTCTAGGATCATGTAGTCACGGTCGAGCACCTGCCTATTGGGAAGAATCAATTGACACAAATAAAGGATTTAATGCCTGCATTTGCAAAGATTGGGATGAGTTTAGCCACGGATTCTGTAAGTGTGACATCAAATCCCCAATGGGAGAAAAAACATCAGTAACGTAAGACCTTTTTTAAAATAATGTAAAAAATTATTTTACAATTTTTATGAGCTTTTTTCTAATAGTAAATTAATGAAAAATACCCATTACATTTACAGATTTTAAGATTATTACTTGAATTTTATAAGTTTCTTTAAACACAGGGCAATACATGGTGATTACTATCTTTATACAATGAGTGCCCCTCCATTTGCTCTTGGATGAATATTTTATGCAATAGATGCTGAGTAAAATTAAATTATGAATTAAAATGTATCATAAAGGAGATTAAAAAGTAATGTTGAAATCATTAAAGCCAAACATCATTATTTCTTGTCGTATCAGAAATGATTAGTTTGGGTAAATAGTAAGTGGTACCTATGGTACATGTCGGATGGGGTTAATTGGAGATTGGGTTTGGTATGGTGGACTTTTGGTTTAATAGACTCTAGGAACTTACTTTTAGATAGGGTAAGTAATGTAATTTATTTAAATGGATTTCAAATCTTCAGTTTAAAATAAATTACAGATCTAATATTTATAAACAATTTTGTATTTATTGGGAAAATATAGATTACAGAGCAATTGAAATTGTATTGTGTATATATAAGCAATTTAAGTAGAAGTGTATTTTATCTAATATCAAATATCATTCCACATCACATTACCTAATTTTCAAATCATTACATCAAGCTCAAACTAAGCAAATATTAATTTAACTCGAACAATCAAATTAAATTAAATTTTAAATTAAAACTAAATTTCTGATTAATTCTGATTTAATGTCATGTAAGGAATTTCAAACTAATATCATAATTTTATACTTATTGCATAAAAACACTACATTAATTTATCTAATTCGGTGTAGATATAATGGGTTTTGATATTGGTGAAAATCCTGAATCCGCCACTGTCAATTGCTAACTACAATTAAAAAGTTTACCTTCTATCAAATTGTTGGCGTAATAAAGCCATAGAAATGGATATTAATGACTGAATGATGAATAGAATTTTGATTTAAGGTTAATACCTTGGTTAAATTGAACGGATAAAATGTCATTTAATATTTAGGATATTTCGGATTTCTTCGGATTTCGAAAATTGACAAAACACGAAATCAATAATATCACTAAATTATTTAAAAGGCATTCTTCGTTTTGAATTTAAGTACCTTTGTACTTATGTATAAAAATATTTAAAGGTTAAATTAAAGTTAAATATAATTCAATGATTCCACCCTTCGCCCTTCATACATCGGAAACTTTATGAAATATTCTAAATTTCTACAAGCCTTAAATTGAATATTAAGGGAAATAAATTTTTTAACCAAATGATTTATCTCTGAAACTATATTTCAATTTAGTGTTATAAGTATAAAGTTGCAAGGTATCAATAATAAATAATATATTTTACAAAATTACAGTATATTTGTATTGATCCATAATACTAACATGTATTAGGGCTTGAATCAAGACTTTAATAAAAATCATAAACCTCATAGAATTTGTGACCACTACCTCAACATATAATAAATAAATTTGGAATTTTTTTTATTGAATATTTTTTTATTATTTTTTATCTTATAGATTTGGAACGACTGGATAATTAATTGAAACTTGACAAATTCGTTCTAAAATGCTCACCAAATATATTGTAAAAATATTTATTATATTTATAAAACTATCTTCTGTTGTAATTCCTCTTAATTGGGATTCTAAAATATACAATTTCGTGTATGAACAAAATTTTTTGAACAAAATCACTTTCCCCCTTGTTGTATATTTTTATCAATTAATATTCGCATATTTTACTCTGAGATTTGCTTATGATTTAAAATATTGCAAAGATGAATTTGATCAAATCCACAAATATCTGTATTTATATTACCATATTGTAATATTCTGTGCTAGTTATGCAATTTTAAAAATTTTTAACCACGTAAAACTCATCGGATACATTTTAAATCAAACAACCAAAATTGACATTGCAATTCAAAGTATGTTACATTTTACTATTCAAAATTTGTATAATAATTTTTATCAACATAAATTATATATTTTAATTGAATAATATCAGTATTTACACTATGTATAATTTACCTTCCAGAAACATATTTTAATTCTAACGAATTAAAGAAAGCTCAAATTGTTGGATTAAAAATAATTGCTTTGTTCATCTTGGGCGGAATTTGTGGTTATCTGAATATTATGTTTTTATCGTTTCAATTTCTAAATGATCCGATGCATCCGATAAATCGTTATTTTAGTTCGCACATGAAAATCATTTTTACAATTTCTAATCAAAACGAATGGTTCGGATTTTTAGTTCATTTTTTATTCATGAGCGTTAGCACATCTTTCATTTTTCTATTAGGAATTTTTGCAATTTATTATGGAATTCATTTAATTTCTGCTTTACACTTCATGGGTACAGAACGAAAGAGATACGGAAATGATTTCACTTTATATCGCCTTTTTAAAATTGAGCGGATTCTTTTTAACATTATTAACATTTTTGTCAATGAATTTATTTTAATGGGACTTTGTTGTCTTCTTGTAATTATATTAGCCAATTTTTGCACAATAAGATTTTATTCAATTCAAAAAATGCCTGGATATTTAGCATGGCCTATATTTACTTTCAGTGCTACGGTTCTATTCTTTTATATGGCAAATCAATTAATTTGGATTAATAAAATGGAAACAAATATTCGACATTACGACAAACATGACAAATATTGTAAAAAAATTATAAATGCTATTCAAGCTTTTCAATTAAACTGCGGAATATTGTTTAAAATTGATCAAAATACTTTAATACAAACTTATCTATTTGGTGTTGAGCAAACAATATCTTTACTTTTGGCATAAAGCTAAATTTGCTCAATGTGTAGCAAAAAGTTTGAATGATCAAAATTCTAATGTTAAACATATTGCAATGTAAATTTGAAGTAAAATTGAATAAAACGGATTTAAAATGACGACTTTTAATTATTATAAAATTAGAATTGTAGGTACTCATATTTTTATATAGAAAAGATTTTGATAATTTATAGTTTAAATTGTAATTACAGTGTTTAGTAAAATAATTCTATGAGGGTTTAATGAACTAACTGATTAAATTTTTTCCAATTGTATAAAGGGTTGAGAAAAATCTCGCATTTGGTCAAATTTCCCCAGCGAGTAAAAAATGGCAGGACAAGAGCGAATATGAAATTCGGTATAAGCCTTCCATATTGTTTCATGCGAATGGTCAGATCGTTGAGATTTGGAGCGAAATTTTGAATTACTCCAAATAAACAATTAAAATCATTTTCCGTGATCAATTGGAAAGGAAATGAAACATCTTTGAATTTGAGCTTCTTTAAATTCTTCCATGGATGCAAATCATCATTTACATATTCTTCCTAGAATCCCAAATGACAAATCTTCAATTAACGGACATTCAGTCGACAGAAGATTGAGAATGTGAACGGCGGAATCTTTCAAAAAACGAACGTCAAAATTGAAAATTTTCAAATTGCTGAATTTGATGAGTTTGATGATATCAGAAATTGCAGCATCGTCATTGTATTTTAAATGTCCAGTAGATGAATGGGAATTATAAGGAATGAAATTATAGGGAATGAAACAATTTTTTTCCTGTTCCTCCTTTTTCTTTTTCTCCTCTTCCTCCTTCTCTCTCTCCATTCCTTCCTTTTTCTTTCTCTCTTCATTACGCTTCTTCTTTTCCTTCTCCTGGGATCCTTTTTCTCTCTTTGCTTCTTCTCTAATTTCATTGTAAGCTGCATTAATCAGCTTCGTCTAAAAGTCAAAAAATATTTTGTATATATTATAAAAAATAAATGTTATTTTATTAAATATATAATTACAAAAATAATTATTCTTACATACTCCTCATACAATGTCCTTTGCTCTTCATTTAAATCTGAGGTTTTGTCCCGATGATACATTCTCACTAATGTATCTCGTCTTGTCTTCAATTGCCTCCCTGTTGGTGGTGGCTTCATAGGAAATACACCCAGCGCAGCGCGACCCATATTGCTAACTTGGGATTTTTCAACTCAAAATCCAATCAGCCTACAATTTATAAATCAATAAATAATTAGAAAGTAATATTTTATTATAAATTAAATTTCATAAAATATTTCATAAATTTTATAATAAAATAATATTATTTTTATAATATACCTCCGTCGAGTGGTCACCAAAAGGGAAGAATCGAGGGATAGGGGGAGTGACCGGGCGAAGTGGAGGGTCGGTGGCGTGGCAGGGTCGAGATGCTGGGCGAAGCTGAAGGTTACGTGGGAGTGATCGGGACGAGACGACGAGCGAAGCGGAGGGTCACTGAGAAGTGTCCGGGGCTCCAATGCCGCTAGGGTCAAAGGCAGATTTGGCCAAAGGAAGGGAAGTGTCTGGGGTCAGGGAACACTAGGGTTACTGGCGGTCGTAAAGGGTCAAAATGCACAATGCACGACGCAATGACGCTCGATGAATGAATGCGAATAAATTTAGAATGAATGAAATCCTATCGTTTAAAGCGTTTACGATTCGTTTTTACGATTCTTTTCTGCCCCTCGAAGCCACAGCCACCTATCGAAGTGGTTTTAAAACCATAAAACTACTATGAAAGCCATTGTTATTTTTGCATATCTTTATTTATCCTATGTGCTCTTATATAATAATCACCCTTTATTATCAATAAACATTAACTGAATATCAATGATTTAATAAGCTGGAGCTATGAAGCTGGTATATGTGGTAGGAGATCAAATTGCCAAATGAATCCTAAAACCCGCTGCATCAATTTCAAAGAGGAAAATAAAATTTACAAAGGTGAACTTAAATTAGCTTTTGTGACCAACACACCGACTTCAAAAAATGGACGAGTTCAAAAATGGTAAATTTTTTTCTTCAATATATTTAATTGGTTTAAATTGATAGCCATATATAATTTTTTAAATATAAATATAGTGTATACCTAGATAGATATTTATTTTCATTGCAATATACTATATTATTCGTTTATTGTTCAGATTTTTCGAATGTTTTGTAAATAATACATCAACTGGCAAATATAATAACTGTAATGTTCAACAAGTGTTTGAAGTGAAAAAGAGCAAAAAGGAAGTCCGAGGAAATTCTGTTTTACTTTTCCACGGAACGGCTGCTAAATGTATTCCAGGAATTTTGGCTTTTGGACTAATGTCATCAAAAAATCGGGCAAATGGCGTTGGTTTCACCGGGAAACGTCTAGGTGAAGGAATTTACTTTACTGATATTTCCTCCAAAGCGGCCAATTACTCAGACATTGAAAGTGGAGCGTCAACTGCATTTCTTTTAGTTTGTGAAATTGAATATGATACCATTCGAGATGGAGAACCAATTAAAGATGGTGATCTTGTTCGAAAGCTAGGTGGAATGCATCAAACTCAATGGGTTTCGCCAAATACAGTTTTTTTTCAAGATAAAATAAACATTAAAGATTGTTTTGGTCCAAATATTCAGATTCCATACAAATTAATTGTTGAAAGTAACAATTCGACTAAAGCAGAATACAAAGAGACGATTTATCTAATCCCCAATGAAGATAAAATAGATTTGAAATATATTGTTCTATTGAACAGAGCTATAAACCGATAGAAAGTTTACAATAATGAAATCTGTAATTATGAAAGTACGAATAGTTACGAATTATTTTTTGTTGTAATTATCGTAATTATGAATAGGGTTTTATTAATGGAATAATTATTTAGGTATTAATTTAGCATCACAAATAAAGTGTCATTTTTTGAATTATGCTTGGAATAATAAATAAATAATAATTGTAAAATTAATGTAAAGTAAATATAAAACCATTGTCATTCATTTCTTCTAAAAATTCTAGATTTTCATTTAAACATAATTAAATGTAATAAAACCAAAATACAATAATAATATCACCTTATTATTTACTTATAAATATATAAATGCTAAAATATATTTAAGTATATAAATCCTTTCTGATTGAATTTAAATAAAGTATTGAAAAACTGAAATACAAGTATTTTAAATTAATAAAGCATTTAAAGCATAATTTCAATAAATAATAAATTCATTTAATGCGTAGATATCTTTGTAATTGAAATTTTATTTTATTACTCATGTATATAAATTAAATCTTTTCGTAAAACATCCTATAATACATAATATCATTTGAATATGTCATATTAAATTTATACATATAACTACAACATACATATTTAAATACATAATTCATAAAATAATTGCAATGGCAAATAAATACTTAATATGATATTTAATTTAATAATATATATTTTGTATTTATTAATACTCAAATACATAAGTATGTACTACTAACTATTCTCAAATATTTGCCTACAAATTATGTTTATATTTACTTTAACAAAGACAAAGATTTAGGGAAGAAACTGGTGTCAAATTTAACTGTAAATTGTAAAACCATTTGTGAAAAATTTCCAAAAATATGTTTATTTAACTCTGAAAACAATTATTAATAAAATATAAATACATAATTATAATTATAGAGGATCGAATTAATTAGCCTGTTAATTCTTGAAGAATAATTTTACTCAAATAGTGAAAATTGTATTTAGCAAAAGTTATTCAGTACTATGAGAATAATAATTTGGTAATAAATTAAGTTAGACAGGATGAGGACAGCTATTTGAATTATGACTTCCGTCCCCCACGACGTTCTCGATGGGCACAGTAATGGAAATAGTAATTGGACTATTCCTCAAAACATTATTAGGATTAAGGGCATTCTTGTTCCCCAACACGTTATTGATCGTATTGTTCCGTGTGAGTCTAATTGACTCTGTTCTGAAATTCGAAGTTTCCCGGGCATGGCGCGGCGTCCGAGATCCTCCACAATGACACCCAAAAACTCTGAAAAACGCTACTCGGAATCCCCGGTTCATGAAGGCATAAGTGACCGGATTTGAACAACAAGAAGAGTAGCAGAGCAGATGGATGATGGAAACTCCAAGTGGGGAAATGACCGAGTAGAGTTGTTCGGGCGCGAATAAGTACCAAGTGTTCATGACGTACACCGGAGTCCAGAAAATGAAAAATTCTATCACCACTGCTCCGAGCATTTTAATTACTCGCTTCTTCCGTCTCAGAGATTTCCCAACATTTGAGTGGCGAAGGACGGGTTCGCCGGAGTCTTCGTTGTACTGGGACGATGAAGTTGGCGTGAGCTCTTGGCGCCGCTTTCGCCCGTCGGCCACCGAGGAAAGCTGACGAGTTGGGAAGTTTTGGTGGAATGTGACGCTGCGGGCTGAAGGAACCCGCTGGTGATGATTCCCTGATGACACAGTCCGACTCACTCGACCGACATTCAATCCGGGGGAACCTCCTGGGGGAGAATCCTCATTAAGACTCCCGCCCCGGCCGGAATCTACAAGAGAAGAAAAGATCATTAAACTCCTTTCATCTCATATAGGATATTTTCATTTTGTCATGTACAGAATCCTATATAAATTTAATTTTCCACCAAACAACCATTGCATTCTGAATAAGTTTCAAATATATTATTTATTATTTAAATATCAGAATATTTATGTACTATAATATGTGTATGTGAATACCTAGTACACTTTAAATGTAGAAGTTTATGTGGGTGATTATATTGAAGCTAACATTTAAAGCATTATTTGAGGCATTTTAATTTATCAATTTATCTAGCTTTAAGTTTGACGTGATTGTAAATGGCACGTGGATTTGAAAAAGGATGAGGATGATGTTCTTGTAAATAATTGAGTTTGAAGATTGGGTATGTTTGTTAACTATAGTATAAGATAATAAACCCAGAATTAGAAGATCTGTGAGGGCGATGGAGTGTGTGGGCCGAATTAGTGGAAGTGTCATTTCGGCGTTGGAGAGAGTGAAGCGGCGCTTTTGAGACAAATTCATAAATAATTCAACTGACGAAACTTCCAAAGTTCCATTTCAGATAAATTGATGAACCGCCCAACAATTCCCCCTTTAATTTACTTATAAGGGGTGTATTCGGAAGAATAAATCAAACGATATATTTATAGTACTATACCTATACATTATTAAGTATATAAGTACATAAGAATTTAATTGTATTTTTTAAATTTAGAAAATTGTTAATGTTGGAATTATAAAGATACGGGAGTGATTATATTGTTAAAGGAGAATGAAATGTTTTTATCTTTGGAGGTTGTTGAGAGGATCTGAAAGCAATTACTTTGCTCCGTTCCTCCAGAGGTTTAAAGGAGATTTAAGGAGGAGAATCCGATCGTAAAGACTGGAGAGGTCTCTTAATAAATGAACCAAGGAATGAAGGGGGAGCTTATAACCTCTGCAGAATACATAACAGCCCTACAACAGCTCCAACGAGGAATTGGGAGAGAAATGAAGTAAGGTCAGTGAATGAGAAAAGGATTTCGGCTTCATAAACTCTTCATCCATATACTTCGTACCGTATTTGATAGAAATAAGCCCTGGAATTATTTGAATATTTTTAAAACTGGCCCGAGGTAATTTTCAAAATTTTCACATTAAAATAGTAATATTCACAGGTACTATATCAAAATCTAAAATTGATCTTTTGATTTTATCATTTAAAAAAAAATCTATATCATAGTTATAGATCCATACCACTCAGGATTCTTTTGAAACCCTTCGTCTTTTGATCAAATACGGTATACAATGTTTTATATCCTTATATTTGTAAGTAGTACTTGCCCCCTTAAACAAGATTAATTTTATTAATACACACAAATACATTTAATCTTAATGTTTATACTTTGTACTTATGCGATAAGTATAAATTAGGAATATAAAATATATGATGAAATATGATTCAACATTATTACGGATATAATGGGAAATTTTGGATAAATATAATCTTGTTTGCCATATAAAATATAATCTGTGGTTTATATGGTCATATATGATATACAGAATATATAAGATCGTGGTATTTTATAAGCCAATGTTATAATCTTTAACCCTTCGGCTCATCTTTAATATTAAGAAGTTTTAATTCCCCCCTGGAGGAACTTTCCCCAAATGATGAATTTCCCCGGCCACTGCTTCCAAATCTCATTGAGGAAGTGAGAATTTTTGGTGATGAATGAAAAAAGAATTCGTTTATGATCTCCCAAGTACTCTTCAAATGAGTTATTGCATCTAAATCTGGGAAATTGCGGACGCGGCGGGAAACACGAAGAGTAAAATGGCAAAGTTTTTCTTATTTAAACAATGAAAAGACCATTGAGGGTATATGCAATTTATAAGCTTTATTATTAATACTAGGTCTACCTCAAGAAAAATATGGTTGAACAATTTGGTTCGACTTTTTCCTTTTTTATTTAATCTCCTTTCAAAATTTTCCAACCACTTGAGGTAATTTGTGAAATTTACGATCAATTGGATATATTTGAGTACTAAACCGAGAATAGATGAGAAAAATAAATTTTAATAGTCTAGAAGATTTTCTGCACAGTTGCATATGGCGTAATTCCAAAATGAGTAAAAGTATATAATTTATATCTTTTCTTGTTTTAATATAATGACACAAATTGTAATTTCTTGAGCGAATGGCACTTAATTTTTGTTTATACAAAGTTTTTAAAAGTTATTTATCTTATTAAAACAATAATTTCTTAAACTCACAATTACTTAAACATTTAAATGGATTCATTATAACGTTCAATTATTGTTTAACGGTTGTCTATATAACTGTTTTCAAAATAGACGGGAACATAAAGTGGTTATTTATAGTTGAGTTTACTTTAAAAATCGATTAAAGCGGAAACCCGTTGAAGTGTGAAATGACGACTGAATAACTGAATAATTGAGCAAAATGATTGAACTCACATTGAAAGGAAATTCATTTAATCTTGAAACTATCAAAATAGCATTTCCGAACTTAAAGTTTAAATCTCTCCATGAAAATAATTCGCAATTTTTATTTATCGACGTTAAAATGACGTTGCAATGTGGTTGGCTATCTCTTGTACTGAATATTTGTCTTCGTATTAACTCCGAGAAACCCATTTTCTCCTACTTTTCCTTTGTTATTTATTAAAATTATTGTGAATTTGCAAAATTAATCCATAACTTTGATAATTTTGCAATCCTAGTGATCTTAAGGTCTTAATGAGTCAATTGGTGATTTTCCATCATTACTCATTATTGATCCTTACGCCATTCTACGATTCGAACGAATTTCATATTGAAATTTGATTTTTGTAGTTGAAATGATCCATATGGAACACATTTCAAAAAGTTTCATCTTCAAATTCGTATTGGTGGTCGTAAAAGACAAAGGTGTTCTATGGCTTTGAACGATTGTATAATAAGCAAAAAGTGTCATGGTGCATTTGTAGAGACCCGCAACTCAAAATTCAAATAATGGATAACAAAAATGATTTTAGAATATAAAAATACATATATGATGTAAATCTCAACTTTGTAAGACAGGAATGGACTTAATTATTGGAAAAATTAAACATGGGCTATCGCTGTGAAAGCGAGTGTATATTTTTAATACTTATACTTACCAAAAATATTAAAATGTACCCATTTACGAATTCTATTCTTACTTTAAGTAAAATAATGGACCTATGCACAAATATGTATGTACTTATACATGTGATGCATTTTAGCTGGCGTTAAAAAGAAATATGAGAAATGTATATGAACATTTAGACATGTGATTTGTTCTCCTTCTAAAAATTTGTCTCCAGTTGCAGCCTTGAAATTGATGAAAATTGGAAGAGAAAGTTAAGTTGAAATGAATGACTTCACATCCTTCTTCTCAGCTTTTCCCTTCTTACTCCGATGAGTTTCTCATTTTTTAACTCGAAGGTCCTTGGAAAATCCTTTTAATAACCTTCCATCGACCAACACAGGAGTCTATTCATTTTAACAAGAATTTATTCCTTGTACGTGTCAGTTCTCCCTCAAACTCTCAAAAACCAAAAGGATAATTTTCCATTACCCAAATTATAATTTTAATTATTTTCATAAACATGGATATTTTCATTAAAAACAGCCATTTGATAAAAATTCTTTACCTTGAAGTTAATTATAAGAATTTGGTTTGGGTAACCATGTTGGGACAAAAAACGGGCACATTTGCCCAAAAACGGGCATATTGAACTCAAAATGAGGCACATGTGCCTTAAAATTATGTGCCATTTTTTGGGTCCATTGTGCCCTTTTTGGGGTCCATTGTGCCCTTTTTAGGCACATGTGCCTCCTTTGGGGTTCAATGTGCCCGTTTTTTGTCCCAACATGGTTACTCCAACCTAAGAATTTTTATGGTTATTGATTGATTTTTAACGTCTATGGAGTTTTATACTTTTCGCCATAACAAGTATTTATGGTTATAAAGTTTTAATAATGGTAATGAAGAGGATTTAAAAAGTGTCTGCATAATCGTTAGTTAATTAAGATAAAAAAATAGAAGGAAAACTTATTGAGCAATTTGCCTTGAAATTGGATTAGAGGTATATATAGGATATTTAACGAATTTCAACACAAAGGAAGGAGAGATAAGCGGGAATATTTGAAATATAAATGAAGTTTAAGCCCGGAATGTGTGTATTGTGAAAGCGATATGGAGGAAATTGATGAGAAGTCTGAAGAGGTTTTGGGTCGTTTGGGCTTATCACCCTCATTAAATCTCCCTTGGTTCATTTTTAAATATTCTCGTGGGGATTGTTCCAACTCCGCCCAACTTATTTTTATTAACGAAGTCATCTAATGAGAATGTGAGAAGTTCGGAACTTTCTCAAAGAACTAGAAAATATTGCGAAGGAGTGAATGGAATTTTAAGAATCTCATTCTTGGAATATAAATAAGGAGATGTATTAAAAAGAAAAAAGGTAGCTAATTTCAAAGAACGAATTCCTTTTAACTCTCAAAACAAAAACTTTTTTTATCAATTTCTTTTTACTTCTTTTTCATAATATACAATATATGTAATGTACTTATTAGAATTCTTATCAGCATATTTATATCTATGCAATACAAATACATATTTTCTTCTCCTAATCTCATAAGCAATCTCACTTTCAAATATTCGTTTCTCAAAAACCTAATATAAAGGATAGCGATACCAAACGCGTGTAGGTACTGGAGCTTAATACATTATATAATGTAATACCATACGCTAGAATCAGTATTTATAAATATTTAGGAAAAGGATGGATAAGTAGAAGTCTAGAAGTGGATTGAGAGGATTGTTAATTTTGAAAGAGCAATTTTAATTTTTAATAGCTGGCCTTCCTGGTTTCCACCAAAGTTAGTAAAAGCCTTACTGAGGCCATGTGGGAGAAGTGGAAAATGATGGGAATGAGGGAAAGCATTTTACTGCTTTACAGACCTCCGATGTCTCATAATACTTCAAATGGTCTCAGGCGGACATCAACGCTCTTTACACAAAATTCACTGAATAATGATAGCAATAAAAGTAGGAGACTTCTGCATTTGCTCGACATTTGACAAACCTTCAGACTTCATCTCTTAAGCTCACCACAATATTGAAGCGAAGCTATGTAATATCTGTATACCAATTCGAATACTAAATCTATCACAAACTGCATATGCATAAAATTGTCATTTTCATAAATGTCTGGAAAAACATTTTTTGTAATGTTTAATGTTTATCCAAACATTAATAACGTAATTTTAGGTTTGAATAACAAACATTATAAATATTCACTTAAAATGTATCTCAAAATCGAGTAGTTTTACATACATTATTTAAACTTACTTATCATTTAGTTAAAATACTTATATAGTAATTTCATTAAATAACTAAGTGATGGAAAGAGGTATACTGTATTTTGTAATTTAGTATAAGCTAAAGGTTCATTAATATTTTGACTAATGTGAAATTTAATGTAGGAAATGCGTCAGGCCTCATCAGCAGCGAGGGAACATGAAATGACAGAGTAAACAAACAAAGGCCCTTTAGCTCAGAATTTCCAAGTGTCTCATTCACATCTTACGACTACTCCACTACCAAATGGAACCAAGTGTCGGCTTGCCGAGGAAAATTAATTTGAAGTTGAGAGGTGAATAGAAGTGGAGTGCAGGACTTGGTATAATAAATATTACTGTAAAGTATTATTTGTGTTTTAGCTACAATTTACCGCAAGGTTCGCCATGGGACTGCGGAGGAGCAGCAGGCCAAAGAGTTCTCATGATCAGGCTGTACTTCACTGTCATGATAAGGAGCGGAAGAACAAGGAGAATGATGTCCAGGAATACTGTATACGTCTTTTCGAACATCAAACTTGGCCAAATTTCGCGACATTTATGCCGACCTGGAATTTTGAAAATATTCAATTTTAAACTTTTTGAATAATCAATGTAAATTAAAAGAAATTGTAGTAAGAGTAAAATAGTAATAGTACAGAGTAAAATTTAAACCATTCGTTGTAAAGAGCATTTTTATGGAAAAGATAATCGGGTTATCTGGGTTAGGTAAATTTTGTAAAAGAATTTTACTGAGCGGAGAAGATGAAAGTTTGAGGAATGTGAAAGGAAGGAATTAAGATTTGAAATTTGAAATGAGGATGAAGTGGTTCTTTCTTTTTGGGATTAAATGAGGGGGAGAGGAAGGAGGCACTTGAGACTCATTCATCCGCTCAACTCCCCATTTATTTTCTTCCGCTTTCCAATGAGAAACTAAATGGAGAAAACCCCTTCCACCTTGATTCATCTCATCAACTTCTCCTGGGCTCCTTTGGGGATTTATAGCCCGCTCCAACCCCATCATTCATATATCATTATTTTCATTATAATTTACTCTTCACCAAATCGTTCCTTTACAATCATTGTCAAGATTCACTCGGCCGGCTCGTTATTAATTATTTCCCTAATTTATGACTAATAGAGAATAGTCAACTAATTAAAATTAATGCGATATTTTCAAATAATAATGATATTTACACAATTTATAATATGTAATATGATAGTATGGGGATAAATTCACTTGTCAGCAGGTATATTAGTATACAGGTATTTACATATATATCTATATTATACATATTATTATACAATACTTTAATTAATAATGGTATTTCAATTTCTAAGTAATATATTTTATGCGATAGGAAGATGATATGATACAATGATTCATAATTGAGAAAGAAATTGAAATTTTTTTGTAAATTGGAAATGATTCCTAAAAAGTTTATTTGAACTGTTTAATGAAATAACTTTTTTTATTTATTAGTCGTTAATTATTTTATGCCTTAATTGTATCGTTATTACAGTTTAAAAACTCCCTAGTTTTAATATTTGAACGTTGCTAATTTTTATGCATGAATGGTTATTACCAATTAGAATGTAATATTACATAGGTAAATCAAATTGAAAGAGATACGTACATAATATATTGATGAAGAAAAGTTTAAAGGAGAATCTGAAATAAGTCCATCTCTTTTAATGTAATGATTGTTTTAAACTTTCCGGGCCTTCAATTAGTGTGAAATTGAATAAAGTGGGAGTGGATGAAGTTGAACTCCAAGCTCTTTGATCTATCACTTTGATACATTACAAATAATTAGAAGACTTTCTCGTGAGATTTCCCAGCTGGGTTCATGTGGACAAATCCTTCAACTTCTCATTTCAATCAAATTAGTCAAAAGGGCAAAGAAAGTTCTTGGTGCTTCTTTAGCTCTTTTCTATCATCTTTCTCGTCTTTCAAAGGGGAAAATGGAGGTATATTATTATAAATGGAAAGATTTACTCCGTACAAAGAAAAGGGAAAGAGTTCCAATTCACTTACATAATTTCGAATCCATTACAGAATATACGAGTATTACAAAATTACATTATGAGATACATTAAATGAGATAATTAAATAAGGGTACTAGTATAATCCTACCTACTAACCCTATTAAGATGTATTTGATGTATATGTATCTTAAGGTACATATCCTACATAATAAAATATATTACATATTCTACCTGTGTTGTATAGATAGAGTTGGTATCTGCATCTATGAATAATGATATGGTAAGGAACTACAGGTATGTAAAAATACTTAACTTATCAATATATATTAAATAGTAGATTATAATCTAACAAGATTAGAACAAGACCTAACATAAAGATTACTTTATGCAAAGAGCTAATAGAAGTGCATTAAATATTAAGACCTTAAATTAAATATAGTATATAATTAGTATAAAATGGAAATACTATTGCAGAAATACTACATTTATTTTGTATGTGGAATCAAGGTAATATTTAATATATGTTATATATCTTCGATGCATTAAGATTTTCTTTAGATAAATTCTTATCGTGGATAATTAATTGCATTATTTTATGTCTTGATCTTAATGCACTCACTCGTCAAGATCAATATTAAAGAGATCTCAAGAGGGAATTCTTGAGTTTAAATCGATATCAACTTCATAAATTCGAAATATTGCTTAACAACTTCGGAGCGTGAAACTTTAACTTATTCGACCTAATGAAATCTCCTTGAAAGGAATTGAAATTTTGAAATGTTGATTCAGTAATTGGAATTTCAAGTTTAAAAGTATTGCAATTTTAAAGTTTCTTCTCAAAATGCAATTAAAATTATACGAGGATTTTAATAATGAAATTTACAATAAAAGTTGTTCAAACATCGGGAAATATTCTGGATTTGCATACATGAACCTTGTTACACACGTAGAGTTGGAGGGGTTCAAATTCATTAAAAGAAGATTAGACGTTTAAAGTTGTAACTCAATAAAGAGCTTCAACTTCTTCATCGTCCGCGTTAAAGTGGGAAAGTTGAAGAAAGTATAAGTTAAACAAAGTTTAAAGTAAAACATGATTTGGACGAAGGAGTTATTGAAGAAATGTTTAATTAAGCCACCAACACTCATCCCCACAAAATCCACACTCACCGCATTTATTAATATTGTTAATATCTTATAAATGACTTTTACTTCCCCGCATTTCAATAGGAATTCTTTCAAGGATTAAGAATCTAGGATTGTGGATCTTCATTTTCTTCATTGAATACATAATTCAGACTACAATAGTTAATAGAGTACTCCAATGGCATTTTGTATAACAAAAAACTCAAAATCTATCCTACTACTATATAATCTATATACTACTATAAGCTATAACATAATACATACAACATACTTTACTATGTATATCTATACATTGAATATTTACTGCGCTTTTTAAAAAAGTTACCCAAAAGTCGTTTTAATTAAACAATCGCTAATTAATCAATTAAATTAAGTACATTTATTCTACATAACAATTGGTTTGTGCAGTTTTTATGTAGATCACAACTTTCAGAATAAAGAAATGTCGTTCAATTCTGTTCCAAAAGAATCCATTTACATTTATTTGTATAGTACAATTTTTTACAATCTGTACAATACACAATGAACAAATTTCATTTAAGACTTAATCTTTTGAATAAAATGCATTAAATTAATTAATTTGTTCCTTTCTTTCATTGAAAATGTTCCTCGTGTCAATGCATACCATGCACAATGTTATGTAAGTAAAGAACTATTTTTCTTTATATTCCAGTTAAGTATATTTAATAAATGAAAAGAAATGTTTTAAAATGTACCATATACCATTTGTATTATACATAGTTGTTCTTCATTTCATCAAGAAAATCATGGGTCTTAACAAAATCAAATGGGATTGCATAAAAACAAATAATGCAAAATGCAATTTAAGTAAATCCCTGCACGTTTTATATTTTCCCAATATCGAGTTGTCGCCATGTGGAATAAATTGGGTTAAAGGTGAATGTTGGGAGAATATCAATTGAAAATACAAAGGGTTCAATACTTTTGATGCTTGATACCGGAATACTGATACATTTACTAGGTATATTACCAAACGTGTCCGATCATACTATGACATTTCTACAGGTTTAAACCCATTGGTCTGATTCGTATATTATTGGTCGTGTATTTGGTTCAATCGTGATGTGATGTACCTTGAGGATGATGGGAGTAGGGAAAAGTATCAACGGAGTGGATTTGAGCCATTGGATCAACGAGAGTGGGGAGTTAAGAGTCATTGGATGAATTGGAGTCGGTCGTTGATGTAAAGTGACATCAGACAAGGAATGACCGTTTGGAATGAACCGGATCCAATTGGCTTCGCTAGCGGATCTCCATGGGGAGAATCTCAATGAATCCCTTTGTGAGTTTTTTTAAAGGAATTGAAACATTCTCCATTTCAAGAACCCTCCGAATGATAAATGGGGAATTGAAGGGAGCTGGAGGGCCAAGCGGAGTGATTGGAGGAACAACTTGAACTCAATTCAATTTTCTCATACTATTTCAATGACTCCAATGACTTGTACGTTGCAAATAACTAGTATAAGTATACTAATGTCAGAGTTATACATATAGTATGTTATGTATATCCAATTCCGATTCTACAATTCCCTAATGTTATCCATATAAGATGAGATGAATGAATATAAGATGAGATATATTAGATGAGGTCTGGGTGTGATTTTACCAGTGTCTCGGACGGGGAGGAGCGTTGACAAAATAGCAATTGGCGACATGGCCAATGCACTGAGCACCCAAACAACGCCGATCATTTTGTAAGCATGGGAAAGCGTCTGCCATCGACGGGACGTTAAAGGATGACAAATCGCATAGTATCTCTGAAATAGCAAACATATATTAGAATTTAAATTTATTCGACAATTTACAGTTTTTTTGTAATTTAATAAATTCTTTTATCACCTCTACTGAAATGGCGACTAGGGTCCAAGCACTCACAGATACCGATACAGCTGAAAATGACAAAATAGAACATTTAATACTTTGATTTATTTGTTATGTCATGTCATGTTGGTTTTGTGAATATTGATGCTTTTATGATTACAACTCGATTATGGTAAACATTTCTGTACATATTTATTTGCGTATAAGTAATACCAAACCAAATAGGTGTTAGAACTACCTATGTAAATGTAAGTATATTTTAGATATTAGATATGAAAATATTTTATATTTGACATATGAGAGAGAATGAGAACCTCTAAATAATTGCAAAGGTTTTAATTAAATTAGCTAAACGAAGCAAGGAATTGAACTTTGAAGCGGAAAATTCCCAATTTTCCTCCAATCTTCCCGAAGTGACAGACAGGGAAATGTTTTTGAAAACCCGCTGTCCTCTCTTTTATGAGTTGATCAAACATTTGGACTGGGCCGAGAGAGGCGGAAATTCCCTCATGCCATTTCCCAGACCTCCTTCTGTTTACTCAAATGCAAATCCGCCCATTTAAATGTTTTTCATCTCATTAGTCACTCCGTCTCTCACTTCTTCCCCCGGAGACTTTCTTATCTCCACTACTCAAAGGATTCGCATTCACAGACCTTAGCTTCATATACCACGCAGTCAGTTTCATACACTCAACACTTTATTAAATAGTTATTTAGACATACGAAACTAAGTACTTAACCTATAGGGACATAAGGACTGAGAACTGTACAAGTGTTGATGAGAAAGGAAGAGGAAATTTCTCCTCAAGAAAATGGAAGTAAGGAGGAGAAAATGCACTTTGAGAAAGATCTTATACTTATAAAGATCCTATACCTAAAGATGCAGATACTTATATACACTCTCTTGCTTCTCTCAAAGGGTATTCAGTTTCTCCCATGTCTACGTCGAAGACGTCTTTCAGTAGTTTCAAACAGTCCTTTTTCACTTTATAGTGAAAGTGCGGTAAAAGTTTAAAACTTTCGGTGAGAAATATTTTAAATATGACACGTGGTTTTGGTAGGCTTTTATTTTTATTAGATACTTAACCTGAGTACTATTAGTATTAGTTGAAATTACAAAAAATTCATTGGTTTGGGACATTGTGTATATTATATTTAAAATATCTTATCTACTTTATCTTCGTATAACATGAAAAAGAATCGCATTATTTGAATATTGCAGAATATACCTTGGTATGCATTTCTCAATTTTGAAGAATAAAACAGCAATAAAATATCCTTTACTTTCACAGAGTATTTTATTACCTATGCACATCTTTCCAAATTGACAATTTTAGAGGTGATGAAATTTTATATTATTTATAAATTGGAAATCAATATCACTCAATATGTCTCCATTTCATTTTCATTCGTTTATAGAATTATTTTAATGTCGGATAAAATTGCAATTGAGTTTACGGTTTACGTGCTAAAATTCAAAATGCTTTCACAGTTTGATAAAGTGAACTAAAGATTAAACTTTGAACTTAAATTCTTAAATTCAGTGCACTTGATCGTTTCTAAATAATAATATAATATTCTAAGAAAGTAGATATTAGTATTTTATGTAGAGTACATTACATGTGTTTGTGTATAAGTACAAGTATAGTATTTATTATCTAAGTTTATAACATACAATATTAGGTATATACCATAAGTAACATGTAAATTATTTATATGGACAAACTGGAAAATATTTATAAATTATAACCTACTTATCTACGCATTTGAATTATTGAATCGAAATGGAACAAATTTTCGCTCATTTAGTTTTCAGATTGAAATTTTCGATTTTAGAGTTATCATAGTTTAAATTTGCCTTTACATTTCGATCCGTTGGGACTTCAAATTTCCGTTGAATTTCAAATTGTATTTGACAGAAGGTAAATTGGAAATCCCTTCAGCGTATATAAGAAGTACATATTGGAGACACATACATACGTTCCTATCGGGTTGAACATTGAAGGTTAAATTTCTTTTTCTTTATTTACTTTCTCCGCATCTCCACACACATTGCACACTATTTCCTCTGACTCAATTTTTCTGAAACAGTTTCACGTCATAGGTGACATTACATATGGTATATGTATTAAGCACTCATGCATTAATCTTAACATAGTTTCATAAGGATCATACTACATTTAATAAGAAATTCTTAAGGTGGTTTTAAAAAGATACCAAAATATCAATACCACCATAAGGTGTGAATATGTGCGAGTGTGAGCCACTGAGCATTCTTACTCCTATTGAAGTTTCCGAAATATACTTTATAGCAATACGGATATAAAGAGTTAATATGGCTTCGCGACATGAACATTTAGCGAGTTTTTTTTATAAGAAAGGAAATTGAATGATATATTGAAATTGTGTACGTGGTGGTGGGAGATATATTGAATGTAAGAGATTTAATAAATTGGATGAGTCGTGGTTTGTGCACAAGGTTTGATAAAATACTCACTATACCTACTTATTATTATATTAAATGTATAGATACTAAGAATATGTAACATACGTAACCTAGATTCTTTGGAGGATCTTTGAAAATTTTCATATATTCATTTGAGTGAGTTTCCCACACAGTAAGAACTTTTGCCCTCATAATTCTTATACTCAATTTGGCAGGGTTGGACACGTAACATTCTAATTTCTCCCCACACTTCCAATCCCGGAAAAACTAAGTTTCCACTTGAGAGATTTCGGGTGTGATATTTCTTCTTCGGCACGTGTGTCTCCTTCACACTGCGCCATTTCTCATCTCCCAGGCAAAAAAGTTATGTGGGTGAGAAAATAAGATAAATCAGATGTGATTAGAAACAACTGGGTCTTCCAACAATCCCCTAACTAAAACTCATTTAGCCAGACAATCCATCAGTTTTATTCTTCTTTTATTCCTCGTAAATTCAATAGAAGAGAGCGGGAAATTAAACACAATTAATCACGCATAGTCACAGCGGTGAAATATTTAGACAAGAGAAAGTCTTCAATTGAACTTCTGACTTTAAATAATTTAAAAAATGAAATGAAATTAAACTTTTCTGAAATATGTGCGTACATTTAATAAATAAACTCTCGCTCTTTTTCTGGAAATTTCCTTCTTAATATTTAATAGCTTTTATAAAATTCTGTTTATATCACGATCTGTAGGAGACAAGATATAAAAAGTATACTTTTGTCTTAAACGTCTTTAATTTTGAAGAAGAAGAAAACAAGGTAGGAAATGAAGGAGGAAATAAGAAAAGTTTACCATAATGAAAATGAAGTTTGTATGAAGAGAAGAAAAAGTAATTCAAAATTATGAAGGAAATTGTCAAAGTAATTTTAACTTTACTTGTCACGATGTTCCTCTTCACAAGAATCATAAGATGCAAGAATTAGGTGGAACAACGTCTGTACAAAAACACAATGTGTTCATATTTCAAATGACACGCGCATTTCGTGATAAAACTAAAACTTTGTGAATGCTGTTCTCCTAATAGTTACCATAATGCTGCCATTAAGTTTAAAACAGTTCAAGATATGAAATAATACACATTGGTAATAATAAAAAAATAAGATGAATTTTAGTAAAAATTAGTAAATGAGATATGTAGAGAATACCTAGCTGAAATTAATGTATGGTATATGGAATTTCCTCAATGTCATCCATCTTGCTCGAATGTCCAGCATGGAGTCTTTTGGAACAAAAGAAAGTTTCCTTCTTGTTTTCCTTATCAGATCCTCGCTTTTATTACATTTACCAAAAATCCGCGTCAAATGTGAAGGGGAAAATTCAATTTCTAACTGGAGCGGCGGATCTTTTTGTTTTCTCGCATTGTTCAAGAAGGAATTGAAGGGAGAGAAATGCAAGGAGTTTGAGAGGAACCTTACAGCTACAGATATATGGTATGTATTTTGTATGTAACAATCATGTGGTATCTTGTATATCTACTAATTCGATTTGAAAATTCAATGAAATATATAAAAAAATATAGCGTAATATGATATATGAAATATATTGTTTTATATTTATAGAGTACCATATAAGTACACACAGTACATAGAGTAACATTGTAGAACCTCTGAAGCATATATCAAAAATACTTTAATTTAACTAGAACAAGATTGGCATTCAATTGATGTGTAATGAGTAATGATAGTAATGAAATTTCTCAGATTTTTTCGTTGTAAAAAATTCTTTAATCTTTACTTTGATTGATTTAGTAAAGGGGTACAATTTAATACAATTAAAGCATATACTTGGAAGGGGGAAAATTTTCATAGTTTGATTCAAGTTAAAAATACAGGTCAAAATATAAATTTGTATTAAATGCATACCTATAAGAAATGGGTTCTGTATGTATTGTACTAACTTTAAATGATATATTTTTAGTATTGGAATCTTCAATAAGTCATAATCAATACCGATTACAATTTTTATTTTTTCGAATTTGTAATATTCTATTTACATGTAAATGTATATATCCTGGTTGATTTGCTTATGGTTTGAAGTAAATTATAAATCTTTTATTTCCTTATATTACCAAGGATTAATGTATTTCTATATACTCGAAAAAAATAAAAATTGTAATCGGAATTGATCATGACTTATTGAAGATTCCATTATATCGTAACAGATTTTTTTATTCATCGTTTTTTAATCTCATATGGTCATATGCATCCGGCAACTTTAACTTTCAAGGATCTTTTTGAGAAGCAGAGCAGGTGACAGAGAAAATCTAAATACTTTTCACTTTAAAATTGTGCAATACTGACACATTGACATTATGTACATGCTATTATGTATTGTTATGCTCATATTTATAATGTAGGTAAGTGTATATATTATATACATATTAGTTTCTCTGAGCCTTGGGCTCTTTTTCTACCTTTATATAATAATAAAGTACAGGAAAAGTAAGTACAATCTGACACTGTCGCGTGTGCATATATCAAAACTACTCAAAGGTGACAAAGTGACAAAACAGAAAAAATTGTGGAAAAAGATGGATTTACTTTCCAAAAATGAAACTTTGTTGACATACTATATATGTATATTATTTATTAACGTAAAACCATTCGTAAAGTTGCAAATATATATATTGATAGAATGTAGTGAATAGATTTTTAACTATTCAATCTGAGAAGAGTTCTATTACCCAAATTGCTTCTTGTGAAATAGCCCTAACATTATTATTCAAACCATTCTGTTTGTACTAAAGTAATAGCCATGGGCTGTAATTAAATTAATAATTAATATTATAGTGAAATTTCCCCCGTAGGATACGATTTTCATATCCTACCAAAAGGGTTAATAATAACTACGATGACTGAAGGGTCATTCTGTTATCTTTGTGAAATAAAAAAAACTCCGAAAATGTCGCATATTTCCCCAAAACTTAAAATCTGCGCACAGGGTTCCGGTATCATAAACTTTCTTTCTTTTTATTCATATATTTCCTTTTATACTTTATTGGCATAAATCCCATCATTCATTCATTTCTTATATATATTTAAGTGCTAAAATTTAAAGGGAATTTATTGAGTAAAATCAGCGATCATGCAAGTATAAATCTATTCTAGTCATTTATCTAGTCATTAGGATATTTTAGTTAGTAAATTAGCTATTAAGCATTTAAGTCATTTTTCTAGTCATTAGCATTATTTGTAGAATTGGATTTTTAACATTTAATAGTCAAAATACTAGTCATTAGGA